>VUQJ01044039.1:0-13381 GCA_015108635.1 Andinoacara biseriatus
CTTCTGTGTAGGTTTTCTTGGGGGCTGTGATGAACTAGAATTTACTTTCTAACCTGATGAACACACACACACACACACACACACACACACACACACACACACACACACACACACACACACACACACAAAAAAGTTAGTCAGAGTTCCACAGGGTTCTGTGTTGGGATCTATACTTTTTAAATCATACAGGCCTCCCTTAGGTAAAATGTTTAGAAAACACCACATTTTCATTGCTATACAGATGTTACTCAGCTTTGTCTATTCATGAAGCCAAATGATACAAATCAACTAGTTTAACTACAGACATGTCTTAAAGCATAAAGGCCTAGATGACCTCTAATTTTGTGCTACTAAATTCAGAAAATTTAGGTTATTGTACTCCATCCTAATAAACTTAGAAACATGGTGCCTAACTAGATAGTTGAAATGGCATTACCTTGGCCTGCAGTAACACTCTTTTCAATGAGGATATCAAACACATTGTTGGTATTAAAGGAACTGTGCGTCAGTGTGCACAATAAGCAAATATGTAGGACTGCCTTCATTGTTTTGTGCAATACTGCTGGAATTAGAAATATCCTGTCTCAGAGTGATGCTGAAGCACTAGTTCACTATTACTTCTAAAAGCTCCCTGAAAAGTCTTCGGCTAATCCAAAATGCTGCATCAAGAATACTAACTGGGACTAGAAAGTGCGAGCACCTTTCTCCCATATTAGTTTGTCCTCACTGGCTCCCTGTTAAATTCAAAATTGAATGTCTTCACATACAAAATCTTGAATAATCAGCCCCAATCATATCTTAAAGACCTCATAGTACTTTATTATCCTAATAGAGCACTTTGCTCTCTGACTACAGGCTTAGTTGTGGTTCTCAGGGTTTTCAGCAGCAGAATGGGAGGCAGAGCCTTCAGCTTTCAGGCTCTTTTTCTGTGGAACCAGCTCCCAGTTTGGATTCAGGAGACAGACACTCTCTCTGCTTTTAAGATTAGGCTTAAAACTTTCCTTTTTGATAGAGCTTATAGTTAGGGCTGGATCATGGGACCCTGAACCATCCCTTAGTTATGCTGCAATAGGCTTAGGCTGCTGTGGTACTCCCTATCGTGAGTGTTTCTTCTTCACTTATCTTTTTTCACTCCCTGCATATTCATACACCACTCTATATTTAATCATTAGCAGGTATTACACTCTGGCTGTCTTTCCTATAGTTTGCCTGCCTCTGCCTCTCTCTGGTCTCTTCTCTCTGCCTCATTCCCAACCAGTCGGGTTAATGGCGATATGAACAGATATGTTCATACAGCTATAGTTGTTCTAGAGTCAGCATTTGTTGAAGTAAACCATGTCAGCTTTTGGAAGCATATATATGTACCCATATTTACTCTGACTTGATTCTTTCATTTCCTTAGTGAGTTTATCATCTTTGTAGATGTGAGGTGCAACACAGTCATATATGAAGCAGTTTGTCAGGTGCAAAGAAAAAGGAAGACAGTCATTTCAACTTGCAGTAATTGTTATATATAATTTACTAGGTGGCATGGCTCTCTCATTGAACCCCCAAGTCCTTCCATGTACATGTCTTGGAAGCTGGATGCAAAGAGCAGTTGCAAGATCCCCTTAGAGAACAGCACAGGCTGGATAGACACAGAAAAGAAGAGCTCCAAAAAGAAGAATTATGGAGATGGAGTCGAATTACATAAAAATAAAACAAAAATGTTAAGTGGTTTTTGGATCTGATTATTTGCGAACACATCTCAGGTAAAAAAAAAAACGAACAAAAAGACAACAACAACAACAACAAAAAAAAAAACTGCAGGCCAGAAATCCAGCCAGACATTCCACATATTTAATCATAACCATTCCATTCTAATTCCACACTCTGGTTACAATGTGTACAATATTTCTTATTTCTTATATAGTACTACTACATCATTTGTCCTATGAGGTTAAGCAAAGGCTACCATTTTTATGTTTACTATGTTCAGTTTTCTGAATGTTATTCTACTGTTTTGGTGCAGCTCAACAGGCTGTCAGTAACTTTATTAATGATACCACGCTCCAGTCCTGTGTTTGAGCAGTGCAACTCAGGATCCGGCTAACTTTAGATTTCTGGTAAGGGATTAGCCTGACTGTTTGTTTAGCAGTGTGTGGAGGAGTTAATGGGCCTGAATAAACTACTCGGCTAATGACATTTTTATCGGCACTCTTAAAATAGGATGTGGAAATAATGACTTTTTATGAATTCCACGCACTCCACATTATCACACAAATGGACCATTTCACTGCGACTAAAAGCAGAGCAGCAGTAGCTTGTTTGTGTGTATATATATATGTGTGTGTGTCGGGTTTATTTACACAGTGCAGAAAATTATTACATTTTGCCCTGTGACAGGGCACAAGCTGCTCTTTGGGGAATAATTTCTACGGGATATTGCATCGAGGTTAAACACCAGAGTGGTGTATAACTACCACTTCCTACCTGTGCTTTCTTCCCAAACTATTCTGCCTGAAGGCAGCTGGCCAGCACCCCTAACCTCCAATAAAAGCAGTGATTCTTGGAGAGCCTTCTGTCCCATCAAATCAAGATGGCGTTGCTGGTTGTTATGGTTAAGGTAAGTGGGTCAGTGCTTGGCTCACTGCCACCCACTTACAAGAAGACAGATGGGAAAATAAAGTTGGTAGGAGTGAGGAAAGGAGACATGAAAGTCTGGTAGAGACGGTGTTACGGGGTCAGACAACAGGACACAGCAGACGAGAAACAAGCATTTTTACATGTAAATGTGACTGAAAGTACATGAGTAAGTTGGAAAGACAGAAAAAAGAGGAACTGAAAGTGACAGAAGAAGGGGGAGATCCTCCTTCATGAGGCGGCAGGTACATGGCAGATTTTTAGAACAGGAGCCAATAAAAAGGTTGTCATGAGTGTGAGGACGATTTTGTTGACACTGGTACCTAAACACTGGACTGACTTTGCCACTCTTTCTTTTATTCGTGCTACTGCCACACTGGTGGCTATTTGAAATTGCCTATTTATTTTATTTTGATGGTTTCGAAGTACAGCAAGTTTGTCACCTTTTGGTGAAATTTGCTGTTTCATTCTCAAAACAGAGGATTTTTTAAAATTTCTTTAAAAAAAGATATATAGTTACTCGGGGGTGGAGCTGTCATATTCCTCACAGTAACAATCTATCAAAAATATTGTGCATCAAGCTTGGGACAGTCATTCAGTCTGATAATAAGTAGGAAGTAGCTTCTGGCAACTAATTTGCAAGCTGTTTAAATTAGTGAAAAAATAAACTATCTGACTAAACTTAAAGACAGAAAACACTGGACAAAGTTAAACACGTGTTTTAATCCCATTCATCAATAATCAAACTTTTAAGGGCAAACTATTTCCAATTGGCCAACAGCTCTTTCACCTTCTTCCTTCAGAAATACAAATTTTATGCCTGTGAATCCGTGTTATCTTTGACATTTTGGCAGTTTTTCTGACAACTTTGAAAGACCTTCAGAAAGCCTGAAGAAGCACTGCTCAAGAGCACTTAAAAAATTATAGGAAAGTCTGCCCTCTTGGACACAAAATAGAGAAGTGAAGGGTGGCTCAAGACGTTTAAGTGCTACAAGACTTTTCACAGTAGATAACGTTATGATGTAACAGATTACGTTTTAATTGCAGTTATCTTTTAATTACAAGTTACTTCTAAAAGTAATGACACCTTGCACTGATTTAGTGAAACTTCAAGGATTCTGCATTCTTTTCAGCTTTTAGTCTCGAAAGGAGCAATTTCTGTCAAATGTGGTAGAGTTTCTTCACGTGTATCTTTGCCAAATCCATGTTTGCCACAATGCATCATGATTCTGCAGGCAAAATAATAAGGAACCAGTCACAGTTTTTCTTTTCATTAAATTTTTTCACCCCACAGCCTGTCACTGTCAGTAATTAATTGACTTGACATTTTCTTTTTTCCTTCCTTTCTCAGCTCTTTAAATATAACCCTGTCCTGTCTTTTGCAAACTAACAAACACAAACTGTGTTCCTTTTATTGTCCAAGCAAAGTTCTTCTTCATTTGCTGCTAAAATACAGAGCATTCCTATTAGATCATAACCACAGACTAACCATTCAAATATATGTTTAAATCCGGCACTCAGCTGCTGGAAGTGGGAAAAATGTGTTGCTCTCAGGCAGGTGGGAGATGTTTGAATATGAGCAGTAAGGAATTTGACCTACTTCTCTTATGATGAGAAAGGAAAGAAAGCAGACATCTAGAAGGAGGTGATTTAGTGATACAGGATGGTGATGATGTCCTAAAAATTTATTTTGAGTTACTTGTACTACCATTGTATGCTACTTTTGACTTTTTATATCAATATTCAAGCAAAAGTCATGACACAGCAAGACGGCGCCATACTTACTGATTAATGGGCTTTTCTGTGTGAAGCTTTCTGTGCATGTTTGATTATAGGTAAAAAAGTGACAACCTAGTTTTTGTCAAACTATCAGACATGTAATTCTTCCATTAATTAATCATTTACAAAAAAAAACATCCTTTTGAAAAATATAGATTGATTAATCGTGGGCACATTTTTAATTAATATGTTTTTATTGTACCACAATTATTGGGGCTGCATATTTGAACGATACCTGCACTAAATATTGAAAAAGAAAAGCTCTGCACTTCCGCTTTGTTGAATATAGTTTGAGTATTACAATCTTCTTGTGACTTGGCTCTGTAACTGGGGGTGAGGAGATGATGAAAGCCAGCAATGGAGGGTGAAGAAGATGGATAGTGCATGGAAGTAGGGAAGAAGGACGGGAGCGGATCGGGATCGTGGGGCTGTTCAGTGTTTGGTTAAGGCCAGATGGCAAGAGAATGGCGTCTGTAGCCCCTGGTCTGTGTGCTGTGTAGTGAGGACTGGAAGGAATGCTCGCCTTTTCTTTGCCCCTCTCAGCGGTACAATAGTGGATTAAGATCCGCATTCCCTTTTTAATCTCTCTATAGTCACCCTCAGCTGTTCACCCTCAGGCCTCTACTCCTCTACCTCCCACTGCTTGTCTGTTGATGTTGGATTATCATACAGTATACACACTCACACACATGATAACCACAGATAACCCCATCACTTATGTGAATTTCTCACAGGTCATCTTAACTCACATGCCCACCACATTGAATGTGTACTGCTTTACGTGTGTCCACTTTCGACTGGTACTGTATGTCACGAATTTCTGAAAACATCCGAACCTGTAGCCTTCAACCCTAATCATGTCCATTCTCAATATGTGTTTTTTGGTATAAAACTCAAAGTGGTAGGCCATGTAAAATGACAGAGTGAGGTCAGGAGATGCTGAGGCACATAGTAAACAAAGGTCACCAGCTTTCTGCAGTCAATTGCTAAAGATCGCCAAACTTCACGTGTCCTTCAGATTAGCTCAAGGACAGTGTGTAGAGAGCTTCACAGAATGGGTTTCCATAGAACGAGCATCCAAGTCTTACATTGCCAAGCGAAATGCAGTGTTGGATGCAGTGGAGTAAAGCACACTACCACTAGATTCTAGAGCAGTGGAGAAGTGCTTACTGTAGTGACGAATCACACTCCATCTGGCAATCCAGTGCACGAGTCTGGGTTTGGCGGTTGCCAGGAGAACATTTTTTCTCTGACTGCATTGTGCCAAGTGTAAAGTTTGGTGGAGGGGGCATTATGGTGGGGGGTTGTTTTTCAGGAGTTAGGTTCAGACCTTAAGTTTCAGTGAAAGCCACTCTTAATTCTTCAGCATAGCAAGACATTTAGGACAATTTCATACCCCCCAACTTTCTGGGAACAGTTTGGGGACGGTCCCTTCCTGTTGCAACATAACTGCACACCAGTGCACAAACCAAGGTCCATAAAGACATGGATGAGCGAGTTTGGTGTGGAGGAACTTGATGGGCCTGCAGAGAGTCCTGACCTCAACTTGACAGAACACCATTGGGATCAATTAGAGCGGCGACTTCTTGTCCAAAATCAGTGTCTGGTGCACTTCTGGAAGAATGGTCAAAAATTCCTAAACACACTCCTAAACCTTGTAGAAAGACTTCCCAGTAGATTTGAAGCTGTTATAGCTGCATAGGGTGAGCCAATATCGGATGGATTAAGAACTGGATATCAGTCAAGTTTGTTTGCGGAGACAAGCAAATATTTTTGGCAATATAGTGTATGTTTGGAGGAGTAAAGGTGAGGCTTTGAAACCTTAGGATACTGTAACCAGTGGTCAAGCATGTTGGCAGTAGCATCATCCTCTGGGGCTGTTTTGCAGCCAATGGTATTGGTACAATTCACAAAGTGAATGGAATAATGAAGTAAGTGGCCTACCTCCAAATTCTTCAACTTCACCTGAAATCAACAGCTGGATGGTTGAAATTTAGACACAAATGGGTATCTCAAGAGGAAAATGATCCCAAGTACACATCAGTACTGGTTTTGCAATGGATAAAGCAAGTTAACTTTAAGCTTCTGGAGTGGCCTTCCCAAAGCCCTGACCTCAAATTTGTGGACTATGGTTAAAACCCAGGTCTGTGCTAGGAAACCAACCAGTTTAAATGGACTCTACCAATTCTGCCACAAAGAGTGGCATGTTACCTCATTTTGAATTTGATGGCCCTCCAAAAAGTTTCGAGGGGGCAACAAAAGCCTGGAAAAGTATGTGCTACTAAACAAAAACAGCTACTAAAACATTACGTGCTACTAAACAAAAACAACATGAAATTGCAAAGACTGTATATTTCATCATCTGCAGTACATAATCTCATCAAAAGAGTCTAAGAATCTGACCCAAAATAAATGTTGGATCCCTGTAATCTTTGGACCCTCACGTGCCACTACATTAAAAAGTACCACGAAAGACAAAACTCAGACATAATTCCATGACAGAAACCATATGTGAACATGATCCATAAACTCCGCCACTGAGGTAAAGTGGAAAACTGATCTGTGGTCAGATGAATTAAAATTTGAAATTCTTTTTGGAAAACATTCTCTGGGCTGAAGAGGAGAGGGTCCATCTGGATCAGAAGCTTGCATCTCTGATAGTATCATGGTCTATGAAATTGGCAGTTTGCTACACCACATACTGCAGCTATTGCAGCATTGCTTTGTAGTAAACCACACCAGGTGCTGAACTGGCCTTCCTGCAGTCCAGACCTTACATCAATTAAAAATATTTGGCACATCATGAAGCAAATGACACAATGAGGAACACCCATTCTTAATCAACTCATCTGAGAAGAGCTGAAGCTGATTCCACAAGCATAAAATTTACAAAATGTCTTGGTATACTGAAGCATTAAGATTTCCTTTCACTGGAATTGAGGGTCTGAGCCCAACTCCTGAAAACCAACCCCACACAATAATCCCCTCTCCGCCAAACTTTTCACTTGGCACAATGCAGCCATACAAGCACTGTTCTCTTTATACTGGCTGCTTTTCCACTGCCGAGGTTCTGGTGCCAGTGTCGGTAGTTGAACTGTTAAGTGGTTTTTCCCACCGCGAACGCACTCAGTGCTTCTCCGAAAAACGGGTTCAGCTTGGGCCCCACAAGTTAGCTGGTCTCAAACCAAGAACGCGTGACCAAAGCGGCAGAAGGGCGTGACTCCGGCATCTCCACGTAAAGTTTTCTACCGCTATTTCACTGCATAGTGTGTATTACAGGAGCAAAGTGATGCGATTTTCATGGCTGTGAATAAGGTTGGGCCCTAAGGCTGAATTTGCTGATTTGTATCAGTTCATCACAGATAAAAGGACACAAAGTGCGTATTTGTCGTCTTGCTCATAATTGTTCATAATATTTCTGTGCTGCACACAGATGCTGCAGTAGTTTTGTTTTTGTTGTCTGTGCAGCACAAGAAAGGGAGTGTGCCCTTCGGCTTCCGTGTCCAGACGAGGACCTACCACAACTCACACGTAAAGGAGCAGTTCAAAGAAACGCGGTGGAAACGCAGGCCCGTTCTTGAGCTTTTCCCCGGTAACTGTCCTCCATATCATCAACAACTATGTTCAGTTCTTGATTATTGTATGATGCTGCAAGTCAAATGAAAAAGTAAAGAAATTTGACACATCTTAACAGTATATAATGTTGTGGTGGAGCTTTGATAGATAAACTGGAACCTCACTAAAAAAGTTTTAGACAAAGACAGCATAAATTTTGCCCACATTTATATTTAAAAAATTTTTATTTATCAGAGCCAAATGAGGAAATGCAACAAATTGAAGTGCAGCAAAACAATTTTTTTGATTTACTGTACTAAAACAAACATGCAAAAAACAAAAAACAAAACAAAAAAAACAATACAATGCAGTTCAGATAGTTAAAAAACTGTCAAAAAACAAATAAAAAACAAATATTATAATACAATCATATGCAATAATAATAAAATACAATATTTACAATTTAGCTGACAACAATGAGAATGCCAGTGTAACAGTTCTATGTGCGTTTCACAGGTTTCCGTAGACGGGTTTGTGCATTTCAGATCTTAACCGGGGCCTTTGGTCCTCGGGCAGCCTCGGGCAGCCTCGGCAGCTTTCAGCTATGGTTTGTCCAACCTTGGACAGTGCATCATTCTCACACAGCATTCTCTGCAGATCCACCAGCTGTTGCTCCAGTTAAAAACCTTCTTCTGAAGCTTCTTTCCGTGCTGCTCATGAACTGGAGGTGACAGGACGTGGCACTGGGTCAGAGGACAACAGGGAGATGTGGGGGACCATAGAGTAGGGCAGAGTAGTCCCGTGGTGCTCACTGATGCTCACTGATTGGGAGGACAATGATGATGGTCCTAATGAGTCAATTTCAGATATCTGTTGAGGATGTGGGCTCTTCTGAGCCACTCTACATCTAACTCTGGAAGTGATGCAGTAGACAGATTTGTGTTTGTACTGCCATCCTAAAATTATATACAGTTAAAAAAGTAGTCTGTGTATTAGGCATGGATAAACACAGCCCAACCCACTGCCTCTGTAATAACTCCTTTATTAAGTAAATGTAACACTCAGAATTTCAACAGCAACAATTACAAATGCAAAATGATTTCAAAGGGTGCACTTACAGTTGTACGTCTGGATTGCATTACATTCATTGAAATAATGGACTTATAACTGCATGTTTGTGTTCAGGGCCTGCTCATGGTCAGCACAATGGAACGACAAAATAGCATTTTTCTATATTGTGAAATGCAGGTTGATGTGTTTGCATCATGAGCAAGCTACAATTAAAATGAGTGCATTACGTGTTAATTACCTCGTGGTATAATTAAACTCTGTGTCCCTGGCGATATACAAATTTCACTTTTAAAGTTCTCCGGTTATTCTCTCCACCAGTTGATTAAAAAAAACTCAGTGTTAAACTCAGTTAAACTCGCTGTTTAAATGCAATCTGCAATTACGTTTCTGGGGAGCTGCACGTCAGGGTACAGCATAGGTTACACTGTTAATTCTATTGTTAGGATGCATTCAGACCTTCCTCACTAGGTCTGGTTTTTAACAAACTGGTGTATTTCAATGGTTAGTACAGCTCTTTTGGATGCTGGAGATTCAATGAATCTATGGTATGACTGAACAACAGAGCTTCGTATCAACATAGATTCACCTGAAAAGCCAGGCACAGACGTAAACAGTGCACTTTAGCTGTTTTTTTCAAATACTTTATTCAAATCAAATAAACTGAAGTTTTAAATATCTCTTACTTTGTCTTTGAATTGTTGTGCCCAGTCTTCATATTCACCTTTAATACTCTAAGCATAATTTACCACTTTTCCTTGTATCTCTGCACCATTTTCCTTCATTAAATAATATTTCCACCTCAAGGGAGAACTAATGTTTTGCAGATACTGAAAGCAAATTTTGCAGTTCATAATTACTTTAAAAAACTTTTGATTTATCACATTTTAAAAGAAATACAAAACAAAAATTTCTTAGACTCAGACCAAATACATGTTCCTAAATCTCCAACGACCTACTCCATGATTAGAAGGAGCTGTAGAGCCACGTAAGAACAGGAAGAAGAACTTAGAGGCTCCACTCCAGACTAGAAAGCCCTTTTTTCTGTTAAAAGCAGTCATTTTCCAGAGCCCTGGTTACAATAAAGCTCCTTCCGGCTCCAGATAAATGCATACTCATAAGAGGAGCCCTTCCCACCACCACCACCTCCATTGCTGCAGCACTTCTAAAAGCGTTACTGCTCTCCTCTCTACCCCCCACCCCCACCACCACCACCACCAACAACTTTTTTTCTTTTGAACTCCCCTTCACAATCCTGTTTTTCTTCAAGGGCCAGATCAGTGCAGGGCTTACAGGAATTCAAGGAAGCGGATAGAGTCTGGACATGCAGGTGCAAGAGATTTGGTTCCAGCAATGGTATGGTACAGGAGGAGGAGGGTAATAAAGTGCCAAGAGGCGGAGGACAGGAAGGGAGTGACGGAAGAAACCAAAGACGTGAGGAAGTGCAAGCAGGCTAATTTATGTTTGTAGTGTGAATAAAGGGCAGGATAAAGAGAGTGGAGGCAGAGTTACTAAAAAAGAAAACACTTTTTTATTCACTCCATGTCTGTTCATACTTAAAATCTTGAATCTCAATCTTTTTTGATGATTTTGCTAAACTGATGGTCCATTTAATTAACTTTTTACAGCAGCTTCATCAACACGGTGAAGCTTTCCTCAGAGGATCAGTGTAACTCCAGCTTATTAGCTTCACATTTCATTATCTAAAACCTGGTACCTGTCCTTTATGCAGTGTATACCGGACAGATTGCCAATGGAGGTCCTGATGCAACCCTAAAGTGTCTCCTCCCCTAATTGTGAGAATTAACTAAAAGACCTGGAGTGGACCTAAAGACTTTTTAAAATAGTGTTTTCAAAAGCAGCAGGTGTAATGCATAAGCTGTTATTGTGTGTGTGTTTTAAATAGTATGTAAGATTAATTTGGTCTAGTCCTTTTTCCAGATATACTGTAGCACACAACAGAACATGTTTAGCTTGAGCTGTGCTCTCAGTATTGAAAATTTATCACATGGATGCAGAAGCACAGATGATGCCCATTTGTTAGTGGTGAATGACAGTTAGCTACACTTTTTTGCACTTTAGCACAATCTGGCACAACACAGATTCTAGGGGTTTGGCAGGTTTCATAAAGATAGGCAGATAGGTTTATCTCTATCATTAATTAACCGTATGGTGTAGAATAAAAAAATAGCGTAATTGTGACAGGTCAGACTCTGTGAAATTTGATTGGAGTGTTTACAGAGCTTCGTTTCCACTTACAGATAGGATTTTCCCAACAGCTACTAACAAGAATGAATACCCATTGCTACAGAGGACTGTAGTTTCATTCCTGTTGGGGTCAACCAGCAGCCTAGTGCATTGCAACTACACAGAGGACAAATGTCATAAAGGACAAAACAAGAAACAGGGGGAAAGGAGGAGGAGGAAGAGGAAGAGGAGAGAAAGCCTGCTAGGGCTAATTAGAGTGATAATAGTGGACCGGAGCTTGTAGAGGCAACAGTAAGGGGTCGACGTGACAAAGAGAGTGGTAAATGGAAAAGAAGGAGGGGCTGAGGAGGAAACAAGTGGTGGGAACATGACCAGGGCCTTCCCCACACCAGGGGCATGACGGGAGATGGAAGGTAGCTCTTGGTGCAGACATAAAATCACTAGAGCGGACCAGCAGAACATCAAATAGACTTGAAATCAGCCTCTACAAAAATAAATACATTTCCCACTGAAAACAGACAGACCTTGTGTTTGTGTATTACATGGCTACTCATGCAGTCACGCAGGACGAGTGGAAAATCCACTCAGGTCCCTCTCCTTTGATTCTAGTTACAGTAGGTCTATGTCATTGGAAACCCTGGGAGGTCCTCTGTCGTTGGGAACTCTCGCCTCTTGTTAGCCACTACATGGCTACGGTCTTTGATCAGCTCAGCTGACTCTTAAGCTCAGCTTAGAGCAGTAGGGGTCTTGGGAGGGGGAGAGAGGTGGGGAGGACAGAGAGACTGATGGCACCCACTGAACCATGTATCCTCTGGTGAGGATGGAGGAAGGAAGGAGGAGGTGGAAAAGATGGAGAGACACGAAGGCGATGGGGGCAGAATAGGAGGAAAATGAGAGGAGAGGATGGAGAGGAGGGTCTCCTTCCAGTCCTCACGATCCAATCATGTAATCCACACCTACCATCACCAGAAGGCACGGACCCAACACGGTGAAACCAGGTAATCATAGTCAGTTTAGGAAACAGTGGGATGAAAAGAATTCATAGAACGCTTTGTTTATGGATCATTAGATGTTCAAAACTGCGGAACATTCACTGAACGTGTTCCCATCAACCTCTCAAAGGCTGTAGTTGATTGGAGTTTTAGGGTGTAGACACCCAAAATGATGTAATCAAAGCAATTAGGCCATCAGTCAACAACAGTAACCTATGCCAAGCATTCAACTCTCCATTTTTTTCTACTGCATTGTCAGTGTTGTTTCTTTGTATGTACTTGATGCTGCTGTCTGCTTTGGGGAGAAGACGCCCTGTTCAACTCCTAATGAAGAGAGCCAACAGTCTCTTCAGGGACACTTGAGTTGGACCAGAGGAGCTCTCCTTGGGGCACAAGCATACATTATTCATTTCTGTGCTTAGTTAGCATTCATTCAGGCACCACCCTCTCATGTGAGCTCTCTGGGTAAAAATCAATAAAAGGAAAGGTTTGACATTCTGTAATTATAGAGTACTGGAGTGCACTACAGGGTCTCTGGGAATACTTCTAAGTCATGCACAAGCTCACATCCTAAGCAATATAAATTTTATAGCATCTTCCAGACTACATATAAATTTCATTTATGTGACATCAAAGACAGTGTTTCACTGAACAATGTCTTTCCTCAAATACACTAATCCATGACCTGCCTGTTGGATTACATAATTCTCCTTTGGGACTGTTTACATGTCCACATGTGCCTCACGGTAGCCCTGGGAAGACTGGCTAATCTGATAGGCCCCTGATCTCTTAATTGTGTATGTGTGGGTACGAGACAGCGCTAACCACACTGGTAAGGGCTAGGAGCCATACTGACTGTACAGGAATCCTGAGGTGAAATGAGACCAGGTAATGGACTTTCTTTGATTTGCAACAGGTTCACTAATATCAGCATGAATTCACTTTTTATTTAGCTATTTCTAAGAGCAGCTCGTGGACATGTAAAACCTGTGGAGTGAAAGGAAACACATGACTGATGCAGGAAAATCAATTTTCAATTTCATCTTTTTATTCTTGGCCTTTACTAACGTATCATCACATGAAATACCAATGATAACTAAAAACACCCCCCCCCCCCCCCAAAAAAAACCCAAAAAAAAAAAAAACCCTAAAAAAAA
>VUQJ01044039.1:13401-23855 GCA_015108635.1 Andinoacara biseriatus
ACAAAAAAAACAAAAACCCCCCCCCCCCCCCCGCAAAAAAACCCCAAACAACTTAAATTGCGTAAACAACCAGATTGATCCATGCTCTTGTTACTGTTAGCTTCCATACAGCTGACAAAATTATACTAATGTTTCAAAAATGTATTCAGGTATATTTACACAATATCTTATTCTACAGTCACACCAGGGAAAACAGTGGCTGGAGACTGCGGCATGACCAAAATTATTGTGACTATGTGCAAAGAACTTGTGATTGTTGCATTTGAAACAGTTGTGTTGAAGACAGGGACCAGGTCTGCCACCACTCGCGACAGCTGCCACTGTCAAAGGGGCTTTGGTGCATCACAATCATTATAAAATGGCAATAAAAGAATCAGGCTAATATCAGTTTTGCAATTGAATGCGGTCAGATTGTCAATTACATGCAATGTGTTTGTGATATAGCAATTATTTGCAATACTGGAGACAGGTTGCCTCCACCTGGTAACACAGATGTTGAGAGTGTTGCATATTCAGTCTCTTGGTGAGCAGTTGGTTGCCAAATGTGAAAAAATCGATATGATAGGCAATCTCCTTGTGACTAGGAAAGTTCAGGAAACCACTGAGCTTTAGAAGTTGCAGTCCTTCGGAAACTGATCGTTGAGGTCCGTTCCTTTCAGCTCCCAGCCGCGGCTCTTCACCAGCTCTTTTTATTTATAATGCTCAAATTTGGCCACGATTGGTCTGGGTCTGCATGCTCTGGGTCGCTTTCCTCCCAAGTGGTGAACTCTATGGAAGGCAATGCTGTTTACGGTATCCTCGGGGAACTTCAGGTGTGTTTGGATAAACTCTTTTACTGTAGCTTCCGGGTCTTCCTCTGCCTTCTCCGGGATGCCTGAAAAAACGAGGTTATCCCTCATACTGTGGGCCTGAAGCTCGATAACCGCTTCTTTAATTTTCTTATTTTCCTCTGAGTGCTGGGTCATTCCCTCAGTAAGGGAAATCCCCTACTCTCTGAGGACGGCGTTTTCAGCAGCGAGTAATGCCACTTGTTGCTGACTGACCTCTACGGACTCCCGCAAGGCCTGAAACTCCTTGTGGAGGATTTCAACCAGGGCCAAGCGGGCGTCAAAGCTTGACAGCTTGTTGTTTATGGACTCCAAAATGTCCACAATATTGGTGGTAGGTGGTAATGCTGGGCCGGGGGAATCCTCTGGGTGACTTCTTTTTGTTGATGGTGCTCTTTTGCTGGTGGTAGGAGTCGGCGTCTTGCTAGTTTTCCCCATGACGACTCGCTCAAAACACCCGTCAATATAAAGCAGCAAACTGTCCAGGTCCTCTTCACTGTCCTCCAGATTGCTGAAGATGAAATAAATTTAGCTAAGAGACTATCTATCTGACTATTTATCTGTTAGTAAGTAGCAAGTAACAAGTAATAAATTGGCTTAAAAACAATAAACTAATCACTCAAAAGTTTAGAGTCTCGCGTGACTACTGCATAGCTCACCTCCCGCCCATAGCTTAAAAAAAAAAAAAAGAAGTTGCAGTCCTAGTTTTACTCCAGTGTGGCTAAAGCATTATGGAGCTACTCTGGTCAATAAGAGGTGTTGCTTTCGATTGGGAACAAAAATCAGCATCATGCACAGTTTATAGTTTTAAAAACACTTTGACCAATGATCTATCCTTAATATTTCACTTTGCCATGAACAATGTCAAAGACTTACAGATATCAGACATTGTTTATGTTGTGAGACCATTTGTTAATTTAAAAAAAATCAACTCTGTGTTGACCATTCAACGGAAAGCAACTATAGTTGGAAGGATGGAATTTCTTCAGTGCACATCATTAGCTCACAATGTGCACTGCTCCTTGAAGATGCTGCCAGAGTGTGACATTGTGTAATTAAGTTACATAGTATTTATGTTTTAAGCAGTTCATCTATTTAATGCCTCGATATTGTCATTACATGTACCACAACATACTATCGTTCATAATGCATCTTTCCAAAAAAACTGTTTTGCCAGTTAAAGAGGCACTTTCATGGATGATAACCCAAATTAATTTGAGATTAGCCAAGTACTGATGAACAAATTTAAACAAACAAACTAAAAACCTGTGGAAAGTGAAAGTCTTTTAATTTAAACAGAGTTTTTTTTTTTTAACAATTATCTCAGTTGCCTTGGAAAGTGTCCAGTAATATCACTACTGCATTGCATTAGGGAATATTCACTGTCTGGCCAAAAATAAATAAATATAAAAGTCACCACCTGTGTTTTATTGAGAAAATAGATAAGAACTTTCTACTGGGAAAATGACCACAGTGAAGACCTTCTCATTTCTGCATAAAGCAAAAAGAAGAACTGTCCAAAGCATTATTAAAACGGATCGTGCTGAACATTAACTTTGAGGAAATCTTCACTGAACATTTTGGTGAAATCAGCTTGTGAAAAATCAACTCATGAACATGTATAATAGTGAAAGTATGAGCGTTTCCATACACACACTGGGACCAAACAACTGTGTAAGCCTCACTGAAGCCCCCACCCTACCACCCCACTACACATCGACCTGAGCACTTGTTCTGCCTCTCTTTCATCTCTTCTCGCCTCTTTGGCTCAGGTGACCTCTGTGCTCCGACCACAACTCACCCCCATATGTTAAAACTCTCATTTGAACACACAGCGGTCACAGTCACACGTACACAGAGCCAAAATCTAAAAGAATAGTGCTGATGAAAAAAAATCACCAGAGAATGATGATGTTTGTAGCTCTTCGTGCACGGCCCATTCTTTAAAAAAAACGTGAACGTGTGTCCAGTACTAGGTGTTCTAAGTTAGAGCACGTGTGTTCACATGATTTTTGATGTTGTTGTAGCTCAAGTTCAAGGCTGAATTGGTAGGAGAGGTAGAAGTGAGGGAGAAAAAAAGGCGGAGAGAATGTGGAGAGACGTCAATCTTAATTAAAGCAGAACAACTTTTTGTTTTTTAGGTGGCTTTAAGTCTCTGAAAACAACTTTGAGAGGCCAGAATATTCTGTGTGTGTGTGTCTGTGTGTGTGTGTGTGTGAAGGGTGGGGGTGAGACATGTCTCTTATAGATGTGAGAAACCAGCCATGTCTCTCAGTGTGTCCACACTCTAATTGGCAGAATAGAATTATTGAGTTAGTCTGGAGTGAATTGAAGCTAATTTAATGAGGCGAGTTGAAGGACAGCTGATAGGGCATGCAGCTATGGGAAAAGCGGGTTCCTGCTCTCTCCACAGACACAAAAGGCCGAAGTGTGTCTTGCAGTTACAGCTCGTAAGGATGTACAGTTGGCTGAACTCTCACTTGCTCGCTCTTCATTTGTTGGGGTTGCCATGGTGATAGGGGAAGGCTTGCCTTGGCGGCCCATAATTTGCAGAGAGCCTGTCTGGATGTGACACGTTCTTTTCAGCCTGCGTTTGGATGCTGCTTTATGTGCATTTGTGGCACTTTATCACAACCTTCTCCACACCTCCAGCTGAGAGGGTAGACTTTTAAAGGATCAATGCACATGATAGTGTGTACTGATGCTTTATTTGTTTGGACTTCCCCAGTTGGAGTTGTACAATCTTACAAGAATTGCTTCATTTTGACTCCACCTATGGGGCTTTCCCTCCAGAGCCACATGTTTTGCTTTTTACTTTCTCTCTCTGTTTGAAACGGCTCTTATTCTCTCCAGTCAACCCATCCCTCTTTCCTCCCAGTAGGCGTTGCTACAACACAGTCCAATCACAAACCAACTCATTTCACCGTCCCTTCATGGTCAGCTTGTTGTATCCACATGTTTCTTTTTTTTCCCCTTTTCCCATTTTTCCTTCTACCCCTCATTGTTCCACTTGAGCCTGGAGTAGACAGAAAGACTGTAGTGGAGGGAAAGTTATCAAGCAACAGAGAGAGACAAAGAGAGAGAGAGAGCGAGGCAGAGAGAAAGACTGGAAGAAGCCATGCAGAGAGTGAGGTAGCCCAGCAGCGATGCTTGATGAACTGAACCGCTGACCACCAGAAACTCTTTCTTTCACTTTGACTGAACCTCGCAGGGATCAAGAAATCATACAGGAGTTTCCTGATCTGAAGACATCAACTCATTGTCCCAGCTGACAGGCAGAAAAACAGCCAAGGACGTGGAGAGAAAAAGAAAGCGTTAGGGACAAGGAGACAGAGGAGCGTTCTACAAATGCGAGTTGAAACAGAGAAGCAGAAGGAGATGCTCAGAGGGACCAGATAGTGAAAAGAAAAGTAAGACGAGTAGCAAGTGTGCCCACAAAGACTGCTCAGAGAAAGGGCGACGCATTAGGAGTTGCCAAGTTTAAAAGCTGTTGCAAGTCGAGCAGAGAGAGAAAAAAAAAAACAAGACAGAAAGCAGAGAGACAGAGTTAGAGAAGGATGGCCAACTCAGGTCTGCAGTTGTTGGGTTACTTTCTGGCATTGGGTGGCTGGATTGGCATCATCTCCACGACTGCTTTGCCCCAGTGGAAACAGTCATCGTATGCGGGCGATGCCATCATCACGGCCGTGGGTCTGTATGAGGGACTGTGGATGAGCTGTGCCTCCCAGAGCACGGGACAGGTGCAGTGCAAGATCTTTGACTCCATGCTCTCGCTGGACAGTGAGTACAATGTTTAAATTTTTCATCTACCCACAATAATGTCCCTGTCCTTAATTGTTAGGCAATGTTGGGTACAGCTTCTGTTTGGCAGATTGCATGTTCATAATAAAGGTTTTTCAAGTTTGATTCTGCTGGATCAACATGCAGTTCTTAGCATGGTGAATGCTTTTTGGGGTAATCGTGAAATTATATTCGCTGGATAAGTGTTCAGATGATGAAAGGGAGCAATTAAAATAACCTGCTAATGTTTCCAATTCTTTCAATCACACTCCTTTATATCGTTCTTTCATTTTATCATTCCAATGCGGTAATATACCCTTTGCTCCACTTTATTATACCACATTTTCCTAAGAAACATCCATTGCGGTATACAACACATCAGAACAGTTATTATAGCTTGACGCACTGATTTGTCGCACATTTTGTCATTAATCAGCAGTAAAAACAGATGTGAAACTCCCCGAGTGCTAAATGCTAACTGGGATGCATTAAACACGCAAGCTGTAAATCTCACTTCAAATGACACCGCTTGCATCTTCAATGCAGCTTTGTTAAAACTCCAAAACACCACGACACACAATGTGTGAGGAGTAGGAGGGGGTGAGGAATGTGGGGTTCGGACGTAAATTAGCTCAGAATAGGAGTCTCCTGTCTTCTCCAATCTGTAAACTGGACCTAGTGACTCATAATTAATGGCACACAGATTATATGACTCCATCCATCTACTGTCTGCTTAAATTATCCTATTAGAGATTCTAATGAAAGACTAGCGGGGGTTGGGGTGGGGTGAGGGGGGCTCGGTCAGAAGGCATTTTTACAATACAGTTCATTTGTTTTTCTCTGTGGTTACTGCTGCGGCACACTTTCCTTGGAGCAAAAAATAGGGGACTTTGCAAACATTTTGGTGTCTCTGTGAGTCATTATATCGACACATTTTTTGACGGCGATCCTTGTGATGGGGCGTCCGAGCTGATCTCCCATCTCCTTTGGTTCCTTGCAGCAATAAGAACAGTGTATTGTCTTTGTGCATGAATAGGGGCTGTTTGGAGAAGAAAAGGCTGGTTGTTGAACCAAAGTCCAGAGATATTCCCAGAATGTGCTCTATCTTCCGCACACGCACACATTGTTCCATTTGTCCATTAACCTCTTAACATCCACCACGTCACCTGCAACCCATCTAGGGTTATGATTACTGGTTTGCTACTTTGCTAAATAGGCAATTATTCAGAAACTAGAAGATCTTATTATTTTTGCGTCACATTGCTTATGTTCAAAGCGTTACTATTTGAGTCTTGCAAATAGATGAAAAGTAAAAATCAGTGGACATTAACTTCTCAACACACAGCAGGGATAATGGGGTAGGGGTAGGATTAGGATAACACGTTCTATTAATATAGAATAAGGCAAAACAACTTTAACAATCCCTGCTTTATTTAGATGTTTCTGCAGACACATTATAAAACAGAGTTGATCAAATCACATGTCCTGGCTCAGGTCTGAATCTTGATTAAACACTCATCTGGGTATTGGTTGGATTGGGCATTAAAAGGAGCTCTTCTCTCCTGGATATATTCGCAGCAGGAGCAGCATGTGATGGTGGGTATAATTGTTCACTAGACTGTGCTGATGCCGCCAAGCAAATGTAGTGGAATAGGCTCATTTTGTTCTGGATGAAGATGGTGGTCATGATAATAGATGGCTCTTATTTGCCAGATAAGGTGCGGGAGGATGGTGGTGCTGACAGGACAGCTCTTTGGATCCAGTAAAATCTGAGCATGACTATGAAGACATATTGACCTGCCTCTGCCAATCTGTTGTGTCACACTGAATAACAATGTTGTGCTCATTTTGATAGAAAAGGCACAGTTGTTTCCTGTAGATGCTTCAGATGGATGTAAAAGGGCAGGTCTGCGTGATAAATTCACCTTGAGAATCAGTCATTGAAAACAGCATGCATGGTAGTTTCTTATTTATACAGTTCATTTTGAAATTATGCACTGCTTTATCAGTGGCCAATGGACAATCTAATTTCCTTGTATTAGAATTTGTTTGAAGATCAAAGTCAACAATACCCCTCAGCCAATACCCTTCTACATATCAGTTTGGTAAATCTCATGCAGAGCATGGTATTTGAATAACCTACCACAGTTCTTCTGCACAGCAAGCTACTTTGCAACCCACCTCCACCCGAGCTCCTCCTTTTATACTGTATCTGTCATCGATGCCAGCTCTACTCTGTGCTGGGGTCTTGCTGTTGCTCTTCCTACCTTGTATGCACATGTACAGGCAGGCAGGGACCAGATAAGAGCCATGCAGCCAAATAACAATTTTATATGAACTATAATGATCCTGGCTGACCTACCTGGCAAGATTCACACTTTTAAACATACATGTTGCTAAAGTATGCTAAAAGGTACCTAGTGCATTACAATGTGAAACCAAGGGCTCCTGATCAAGTGTCAGTGTTTAACAATTTGAGTGTGAGACATGGCTTTGAACAGAGGCAAAAGAAAAAAAACTAGTTTTATCAGGACAATAATTAAATGCTTCCGCTTGTATGATTTATTGGCTTTGACAGATTCCTATTGTCCTTTTTATTGGGATGCTGGCCTGTATACATTGAAAGGAGCTGACAAAGGCAAATGAAACTGAAGTTTGTTCTTTGAATTGAAATTGGATCAAAGGAATAAACTGTAAGTGTAGTCTTAGTCTTCTGAGCAGGCAAAGACTTAATCTGTATGAAGTAGTCATAAGTGATCTCACTATGGGACCTTGCACACACACACACACACACACACACACACACACACACACACACACAAACACTTAAAGGTTGTGGCTGGCAGTGCCAATCTTAGCAGTGGAAAAAGAGAGCCTAGTGGGTGGGTGAGTCAGTGCTTCACCAACTCTCTCCCCCTCTCACTTCCGCTCCCTAGCCTCACCAAGGAACACCGGTCAGTGGTGTCATTAGCCTAAACCTCTGTACACCATCAGAAGAAAAGAGGAATGCACAGAGTGAATGAAAAAAATAACAGCAACAAAAAAAAAAAATCAAACCTCTCTCTGTGGAAGACCATTCAGATACTCCATCAAAAGGAGCTTTGGAGCCATAAATCCGACTTCAAAGATTGTTCCATCCTCTCCCCTCCTCATAAGTCCCTTCAGATCAGCTTCTGAAATGCTGCTTTTACTGCTGCACTATGAATGATGGTGTGTGTACTTCTGTCACAATGACAAACGGTGACTTTAGCTTCCATCTCAGGCTGATACTCAACAGCTCTTTTTGAAGTTGAACTTACAGTTACAGTCAGCAGAAATCTATGAAAGGATTCTGTGACAGCAAGGGTACGTCAAACTATGGCATTAGTTTGTCTAATTAAAAAAACCTTACCTTATGAATTCCAAAATATGGTATATAGTATTATGTATGGCACTCCAGCTGACACGATTATTGATATTATATTCTGAGGACATCATTGCAAGTAACATTTTTACACTATCCAATATTAATAATCAACAACTTTGTGGTGAATTTTTCATTACTGACTAGTGAACCTGTTCTCACTCCTGGGGGATCAAATACTGCTGCTTTACCCAAAGCCACTGGTGGTTAGACGATACGTACAATGCCAGTGCTGTGGCAACAGTGAAACTGGTCTCACCCATCACTTTAGTGGTATGGTGAGCCAAAATGTGCCTAAAAATAAAAGGAAGCTAAACAGTGTCCATGTTAACACCTGTCTAACCTTAAATGCTCTATAAACATAAGTTTCAGCTTTTTAACAGACATTTTAGTTATCTTACTAGATGAGCTGCAGAGTACTCAACAACTATTTACAAAGAGTTATAATCATCAGTAGAAACTTTAAAACTATCCTTAAACGATGGCCACACATGGGTTATAAACCTACTATTAATCAGTTAGTAAATATTATAAACCATCATCTTAATATTGGTACACGATAAAAAAATAATCAATTTACTATTTAGTAATAATTATCACAACATGCTACCAATCATTCCACTTGGATATAACAGCTAATTTTATGAGATATACCTTGAAGATCCAGGAATATAGCGAATGCACCTTACATTAGGATTTTTTTTATTTTATTTTTAATCCATTTTCTGAAAGTGATGCCTGTGATCTTGGCTGCGAAAACCTCTATGAACAGCTCCCCTCTTTACTTTAATTAACATATTTGCCAGCTTTGTCAGCTACCACAATCAGGATATTGGAATTTCCATGTTTTCTGCCACTGCCGGGATTTCAACAATCCCCTTGCTTGCTGTGAATAAGGCACACTCCATCAGTACTTTGACAGTACTATTAGCTGCACAGTGTTGCTTTCCCTTTAACGTGTCTTTGAGCGGCTGCCGTTGAGGCAGTACAGTCAGATCGCTGTGGCGACGGCCCCGCGAAAACAATCTTGCTTTGTGACAAAGCCACACCAATCCCACTGTTTGAAACATGTAAAGTGGGACCTCCTACAGTCAGCGTGTGCTAGAGAGAGACTTTCATCTGTGTCTGTTCCACCTACAGTCATCGTGTCTGTGCTCATATTGTGCGCTTACACATATGTGTGTAAATATGTGTAAATATGTTCCTCCCACTAAGTTATGTGTGCACCGAGGCCTGTGTGGGCAGAGCATTAGATTTTTGAGAAGGCAAAACCACAGTGGAATGATGTGGAGAAGATTTGAAAGATCATTTACGGTCCCAGTGCTTGGCCAATAAAGTCACCTCTGGAACTACCCTGCTTGCAAAAGTAGGACAGTGGTGGACTCCCCCTAATGAGCTGTCATAAATGCATGTGGTTTCCCATCAATCCTGCATGGCATGTATAGCTTCATTCCCCTTAGTTTTCACTTTCATGTCTAGAAATGTTTGTGTGTCATTCCAAATGATTTGCTGAAATATCCTTTTTTTCTGTTTTCTCATCTCCTCGCCACTTCTCCATCCTCTCCCTTACTTCATTTCTTTTGTCCTTTTTCCTGCTCTCCTCCTTTGCTCTTCTTTATCTAGTCCACATTCAGACATGCCGGGCCCTCATGGTGGTGTCAGTGCTGCTGGGCTTTATTGGGATCATCGTCAGCGTGGTGGGCATGAAGTGCACTAAGGTGGGCGATAACAACCCGGCCACCAAGACCCGCATTGCTATGACCGGAGGAGCGCTCTTCCTGCTTGCAGGTGTGATTGTTGTTTTGTTTTGCCAGCACAAAGATATAATGTATCTCTTGCAATTAATGCATTTAGCATATGAGTGGTCTGGCATTTTTCTGGCCTGGAACTTTAACTAGGGGTCTTCGTGGTAATTCGAGACCCTGCTGTAAACAGGAAGTGGTCATTTTAGAGGCATTAGATGCTGACCTCAGATGTAAACCACAATCCCAAGGGAAGAAATTAAACTAAACAAGTAATTTGTGTGTTGTAGCAACAGACCTAATTAATATAACAAAGAGATAGATAGATAGATAGATAGATAGATAGATAGATAGATAAATAGTCCAATTTTTCCAAATGATGAAATAAAATAATTAAAGAAAAAACATTCTAGCAAATAGTAGTGTAAATGGCATTAGTAAATAGTATGTACACCATAAACTTAAGAAACAACATTAAGGAGGTTTGATGACATGCTGTGGAATCTTATGTCCTGACAGGTGAGTTCACAAAAAGGAGAGCTCTTGTTCAGCTTCATAGACTATAGTATGAAGGATGGAGAGCAGTTTGTTCCATGACCTCCTGCCCCTTACTGACTCAAACATCTCCAGATTCTGACCATTGATGTTTTCAGCCTAGTGAATTAATTTGTTGATCCTGCTGGCATCTCATGTACTGATGCT
>VUQJ01044039.1:36334-47428 GCA_015108635.1 Andinoacara biseriatus
AAAAGTCAGCTAACACGACCTCCCTGCTAATGACTAATGACTTTACTGTTGTTATAGCTTCTGTAACATCTATTCTGGATGTTTGCCAGAGCAGCTGTTGTAACTGTGCTCGAGCTTCAGGAACAGAAAGGGAGGTTTTGTTTTAAGTATTAGACATGTCCTCAAAGATATCGAAACAAGAGAAAAACATCATCTGTACCTGGCAGGTAATTCATGTAGGACACTTACGCATCACGTCCTGAATGAATGAATGAACTCCTTGTTGTACCAAAAGAAAAGATGGGAAACTGTAAACAGTAACACCAGATAAGTGAAGTTCAAACACATTGTCTGCCTTGTAAGGACACATTAAAGCTCAGAGTTTGTCAGTAGTGCAACCTGGTGCCAACAGCCTACGCATTCCTACCGTCCAACAGTCCTTTCCAGCAGCAGCGATTAGCAGCAGCAGGCTGGCCAGTGCTGTAAGCCGCCTCAGGACCTCTTTCTGTCCTCTGCTCTGTTGTCCTGTGGTTAGCTGGCAGAAAGACTGAACAACTTTTATCGTCAAAATACACCAAAGAAAAGTGACTTTGCAAATGCTAAATAAGCGCAGCTGATTTCCAAAGAGTGTCGGTGTTTAGGTGGAGGAGCTTCACTTGGTACCTTTTACACAAAGTTAAGTTCTGGATTACAAAAAAAGCCCTTTAATTAATCTAATTGAGCCTTAGCATTACGAGTCCCTAAGAACGCTAACACGATGCCTTCTAAAACCTAAAACAGAATCCTGGAATCCATGGTGTCAGTCTACACTTGTATAAATCTGTGCAAGAAAGTGTCACACTTTTGCTCACACTGCTTTATATGCAGTTATGTCACGGCAATAAGTGTTAAGTGTATTTTGTGCAAAGCTAACCATTGATTATTAGCAATTTAAATGTAGTACAAGAAGTACACAGTGAACAAAAAGTAGCTAAAAATGAACTGTATGGTGGAGTACTCGCGCAAACACACACACACACACACACACACACACACACACACACACACACACACACACACACACACACACACACACACACACACACACAAACACTCTCTCAAATAAGTGCCAATTTCCTGCCTGCAGCAAACATGGAGATAAGTCACTGTGCAGGTGATACCAGTCTTACTGTGCTACATGACTTTGAAAGAAAAACCTTTGAAAAATAACTTTACCCCGTCCCAGGGTAAATGCTAGTGTCCTCTCATGTTGCTGATTCATAATGAAACCTTTAAATATAGCTGTAGCATTATAGTGCTTTTCTTCATTCAAATTTCTTATATTTGTAGATACTTTTAAACACAAAGACACACACAGACACAGACATAGTCCTGTGAAAAACAAAGGACTCTGTAAAGTTGTGTAAAAAACATAAAATAAAGGTGACCCTTGCTATAAGTAGCACCCAGCTCAGCAAGTGTGAGCACCTCTATAAAAGCAGATGTTTCTGGCAGATTGTTGGTCCAGAGAATTCAGGTGTGTGTTACCATAGTGCCACTGTCTGTGTCCCATGTCCATGTCTGGAACAATGTCCTTTGGACAAACAAGACCAAAACAGATGTTTGGCCATAATGCACAGTATTATGTTTGGAGAAAATCAAACAGTATATCAGCATAAACACCTCATACGATGGTGGAGAGCTGATGATTTGGATTTGTTTTGCAGTCACGGGACCTGGGCACCTTGCAGTTTCGGAGTCAACCATAAACTCCTGTTTACCAAAGTATTCTAGGGTCATATGTGAGGCCATCTATTTGACAGCGAAAGTTTGGCCCAAATTGGGTCATGCAACAGGACAGTGATTCCAAATACAGCAGCAAATCTACAACAGAATGGCTGAAAAAGACCCAATTGCAATGATCCAACTGAAGTCCAGATTCAACCCAATTGAAATGCACTTAGTGTTTCTTCTTCATTCACCTCTTTTCACTGGGTGTGTTTATACACCACATTGCATTAATTATCATTAATCTCTGGCTCTCTTTTGCAATGTGTCTTTGTCCTGTCTCCCTCCCCTCACCCACAGCCAGTCACAGGAGATAGCTGCCCCTCACTGAGCCTGGTTTAGCCGGAGATATCTTCCTGTTGAAAGGGAGTTTTGCCTTCCCACTGTCGCTACGTGCTTACTCACAGGGAGGTTGTTGGATTGTTGGGGTTTCTCTATATTATTGTAGATTTTTTACCTTGAATCGAATCGAATCGAATCGAATCGAATCGAATCGAATTGAATTGCCTCAGTGAATTGAAGCACTGTAAGAACAGTGGGCAAAAATTCCTCCACAACAATGTGAGAGACTGATGAATTAATGCAGAAAATGATTACATTTAATTGCTATTGCTTCAAAAGGTGGTTCCACAAGCTATTGAATCATGGAATGCATTTAGAATCCTGTGAAAACTTCTTTCATGTGATTATTTACCCGGCTATTAGTGACAGTGGTGGAGAGAAGCAAACATTCAAAAGCTTGGTCACACTTTCCTAGAGTTGATGCAAATGATGCTTGTTTCCACAAGTTGGACTGTTGCCCCTAAAATTGTGTGTCTAGTGTGACTTTTTCTGTCTGTTGTATGCCAGAATGAAACCATGAGGAGCAATAATACAAAAGTGACCCGTGTCTGAATGAAAGAACTTTAACAGCTTGAGGAGGCTGGTAATGTCACTGTCCCATGCCTGAAAAGGTCTATAGCGAGTCAGGTTAATATACTATAAACTGTTCTTGTCCCATGTCATAGGGTCAGTGTGGTGCAAAGAGGGTATAAATGGAGTGTGTGTGTGTGTCCATGAGTAAACACCGAGTCATTAGCCACTTCCTTCTGCGTTCATTGCACAGCCACAGCCACTTGACCCTCATAAAAGTGATGAACAGTGTGTCTTGAGATGCTTACTCATGTGAACACCGCAAAAGCTAAAAAAGGTTCAACTTTCACCCTGCAGGACACGTTTTACTCTCACTTCATACTGACAAAGACATACAAAAACTTTTCAAACTCACATGACCCATTGATGAGGGGACCCATGTCTCCCAGTGCCTCATCAAATCAGTGTATGAGACTTCACCACTTCCTTTGAGTCATGAAGAGGTTTTAAGATGTTTCAGGACAGAGCAGCCCATCGCCCAACAAACATTTAACATCGGTTAATGCGCACCAGGGCTGTTTCATGGGGTTCACTGTAACGCTACACCACAAGTTGAAGGGCATTTGCTGTGCTTGTGGGATTTTAATGGAACCAAGGGAGAATAGAGGCTCCACCTTCCTACCTCAAGTCTTCCTGTGCACTGACTAACAAGTCTGTTCAAACATTTTCCTTCCTTCCCATATCAAAACATACACACAATTCCCCTTAGTACCTGCTAACAATGACATTTATAGATTATAGCTGTCAGACAGCACATTGGCTTATATATCGTGGTGTCCCATTTTTCATGTAGTATGGAGGGATGTGGTTTCCCATTTACTGTAAGCATGTCAGCAATATTATGGGTGTACTCTGTTTTTTAGAGTTATATTAACTTTAATAAATGACCCCTATTTTATTTATATATTGCTGTATTTTTTTCCTAGTTTAAAAAAAAAAACAGTGTAAAGTACTTTTTCAGGCAGTTTTTTATGAGATAGTTATTGGACATTGTAGTAGAAGGTGAAAATGTGAGGTGACAAGGTTTTACATGTACAGTCAGGTAATCAGCTCAGGCAGGAGGTCGGGTGTATGAATGGGTCAACAAAACATTACTTTGACTTTAATACTAGATGTTGTTGTTTTTTGATTTGCTGCCTACGTGCATGAAAACATGCATATTGGCCCACGTGTCATTGTATGGTATTAGAAATAATATTACAGAGAGCAAGCTATATTATAGACCTTATATTAGATGCATTGTTATTAGTTTTTAACATGCATACCATACAAAAATCACCTCCCATTTAGGTATAATCCTTGGAAATAAAGGTGATATATTATTACAGACTCAAAATCAGTCCTCCTCAGTTCTCATTATAATCAAGTCTACCTAACACTGCCTACGGCTCAATAACTCACATTATTAAACCTGAAAATTTTTGGAGTTTCCAGTTTGTGTTTATTCAACATTACTGGGAGGCCTGCACAGTATTTTAAGAGGAAAGAGTACCATAGTTCTCCCAGCCAGCTCCTACTCACTTGATTTTCCACAAGATGTGCATAAAATATCAGACCATATTACAGAATTGTTATTATTTTCAGAGAATTCTATTTGGTGTATTTGTTAAGTATATTTGTATAAAGTGGTAAGTAATGGAGGCCTGAGTATTAATACGTCTCATAATGAAATTCATCCTGCATTTTTTTTTGCTCTGCCTTTAAACACTCGTAAATTTGTTAATATTTATGAGAAAAGTTGCAATTCACTTGCTATTCATCCTGTTGTACCCAATGAAAGCAATATTCATTCTCTTACTTGACTTTAAGCGTGGTCAGCAGTTGGCCAGCACAATTGCCAACAGCCTGCACCATCCACACCTAATTGACATCTTTCACTTTAATGGCGGAGTAACCCGACACTAAGCAGCATACCCAATAAAGACAAAACATTCCCACCCTTACCTGATCCAGTAAGCAAAAAGTGGTAGGAGGGCTCATTACAGCTCACACGGGGCACAGTGTCACAGCACGACTCATAAAAAAACATGGCCACAGCAGCTGTGGGGGCTACACAGCTCACTTACACAGGCATTATTTGTGCTGGGTGTGTGTGTGTGTGTGTGTGTAAGGGGGTGGTAAGAACATTTTGGTACCCTGTCTGTCATGCTACTGGAGGGGTCCAACCTGGGCTTCATTTTATAAGTCCTTGGTGCCAGGGGCCCCTGCTCACATCAGCGTGGGAAAGAAGCCTAGGTTGTGTGCAGGTTTTTACAGTGCATTGTCCAAAGGAGGTGGAGGAGGGGGTGGGGGTGGGGGGGAGGCTCAGAGACCATGACCTTTGTAACATCCATATATACACATAAAATTGCTCACAACCCGAAACTCAAAATTTCCTGTTATTCATGTTAATTGAAACATAAACAGAGACGGTGAGCAATGCAGCAATGGGTTTGGCAAATCCACATCTTACAGCCTCAGTTGTATTTGCTCCAGTTCACCACTGAATCATTTGCTTTTGGTGAATGAGTCAGCTGTGACCAAAACCAAAGCATGCCTATTGCTGTCATGCCCACATTTTCATTTTAAGAATCATTAAATATCATAAGCAAAGAATTTAGTTCAGATTTTGGTCATCACGAGAACAAGGCAAGTGAATGTTATTAAAATCCCTTGGTTATCAACAGGTTTCATCTTTACGACATCACACAGTTTGCATTTTAATAATATTTGGGGGGGTAACTTTCCACAAATGAATTCAACACAGGTTTACAGCCATCATGCCAATCATAAAAACAGCACTATGCTAGTTCACATTATTTTAGTAAGATAGCAAGTGGATATTTTCAGCCACGACACAGCTCAAAGCGTCGTAAAATCCTGGCGCATGAACTATTCTATTGCAAGATTTAGTTTCATGCAGAGCAAAACAAGGTGTTGTACACAAAACAATTCAATCCAGCATTGCAACAGAGCTGAGAAAGTAACTGCAACCACATTGTTAAGGAATTTGTCACCATTTTGAATCTTTGTTTGTTATTCAGACCGTAAATCTCGTCTATACCCCTGTATGCAGTTGTGGCACATTATTTTTACATAGTGATTTATGTGGAATGAGGAAATTTTACTGGTATGACTTAAGAGGACGTAGCTTAGCCTGTATCCTAGCAGGTGTCTCTTCTTCCAGCAGTCTCTCATGTCCCATGTGTGCACTCCATCAAAGCGTAACATCTGAATGGGCCTCCCTGTGCTCACAAATGTACATATATACAATTAGGTTCCCAGGGTAGAGCATGAAAAAGCCTGTAGCAGGGTGTGTGCATGCACCTGTTGGGGGTATGCTGGACCGTTTGTGTTTGTACCGTCAAGTGTGTGTATGTGGTCATTGATAGAATCTGCTAAATGTGCCAGTTCGAGACAGGTTGAAGACTGATGCTGGAAGACATTTGTTTCAGGATTTAGATGTTGTTGCACCTGTTACCGGCATTACAGCTGTTCTGTATTTGGAATAGAAATCAGAATGTTCTGCACTTAAATTTTTTTTTATAGAATCAGAATAAAATACAAATTCAGTCAGTTTTGCTATTTTATGTAATAATTTCTGATCAAATTGCTGTAGAAAATTTTCATGATTTTTAATAGGTAATCAAGCAGTCTTCCTTCCTTAACCTTAAAAACACGTTTAAATGCGTGTAGATATTTATAAAGAGGGTTTTTACTTTGACATTTTACATCTTGTTGTTTCTTAGAAAGCAGGGAAATATTTAGTGTCTGGCTTGTTCTTTGTAATTTATTTAAACGGTTGTATGTTTTGGAGGGAATGTTGACACAAGGAATGTTCACATTGAATACATTTTTTGTAATACTATTTTATTAAGATCAATTTTTTTTAATTAATGGAACAAAATGCCTTGTTTCCACAGATGTTTCACGAGTCCCATCTGGTGGTCTATATTACATTATAATAATCCTGCCAACTGCCACTTATCGACTTCTTAGGCTAAACAATCTAAGATATCCCCTGAGCTTTTAATTCATCTGTGTTTCATCACGACATACATCTGGGACCAGTTGTTTGTGGCATTTGAAGCCTCACGATGAGCGGATGGAACCTGAGACTGTGTACGTTCCCATGAGTTCACGATGAGCTTCATCTCCACTGCTCTGCTGCTTCAGCCCAAACCACAACAGATGTTACTGAGTGCACATTAGTAAATATTTACCCTGGTGAGGAGCCTATGAAACTGAGGGAGGTGCACAGTCGATGGCGATGCACAGTCGATGTTTTCAGTCTGAGAGGTCGTGTTGAAAAACGCTCTGTTGTTATGCAGCACGTTCCAGTTTCACAGAAAAGGCTTGGAGGAAGTCTAAACCCAAACTATGGGAGGCAGCCATTAGGGCTGGTTTCAGAACTGGCAGAACATGTTTGGAGCTGAAGCCCACAGCCGGAGGAGATTATGTGAAAGGAGTTTTATGCTTCAGATAAGTACTTTCATAGTGCCCCCTGCAGTGATTTCACATTAGAGAGATCCCTGCTGAGTGTCGAGTGAGGTGAGATGTAGTGATAAACTCCTTATGAAATAAATCTTCGAGCTGATTAGACTGATTTGAACAGCTAATGTCACGCTTACGAGGATTTTTTTTTTCATGAATGAAAGGAAAAGCTTTGGGAATTTTAAGAAAGTGCTTTATTTAACCTCTCCCAAGAGAGTTTTCAAGAAGTATGTGGAATACATACAAGAAAAGGAAAAAAGAAAGAATTACTTTTAGTCTGATATGAAGCCTGACCTGCTGCCAAGTGATATCCCAGGAGAGGGGGTAAAAATGTGCCTCACTGCTCTCAGCCTCCTTCTTTCTAATGAAGATAAAACAGGCATGCTGCACTGCAGTCTGCCTGGATGCAAGCCATTACCACAGCTAATTGGTAATTACTAGATTAATCAGCAAAAGAGGTACCTTTCAACTTGTGGAAGTTTAGTATTGAGTGCTCGCTGTGTCTCTGCTAGTTGCAAGCGCAAAAGCATCACAAAGTTAATGATAAAACAAGCCAATTAGACTCTCTTATTTCATAAAAATGTGTACTGTGGGCATTTATATATGCTAGACGTTCATGAATGTTTCTGAGATGATCCTTCTGCATGCCTCATGAATTTTTGGAGCGCCTCTGACATGCCTACATGGTGTCAGACATGATCTTGCGTGTTGTGTCCATGTAGCTGGCAAAAACTCCTCTGCTTCCCAACATGAATCTCCAGAAGGGAATAAAAGCATTAATTATGCATTATTTGAATGATTATACAAGCATATCAGATTAGGAAGTGCAGTGATCTTCCGTGTTGCAATAACAGACTGTCTATGTTGGTACAGCTCGTCTCATTAGCACCATTCCCACAGCTGGATGTGGGCTAACAAGATAGCCGACATTCACTCTTTAATTAGCTCCTCTGGCACCCCACATTCCCCTCTTGGAGCTCAGCTTTGCTGTTGGAAGGGGTGAGAGATATTGATCGCTTCTTTAATGATAAATTCCCTTTGTGTTACGGAAGCCAGTTAGTGAGGTCTGTAGGACTGGGCAGACCTTTTCTCTGTGAAATGGTTTTGGTAAAGAATGAGAAAAATATCTCTGGTGTTCAGAATAAGGAAACTCTGCGGCACCTTTCTGTGTGTTGTCTGCAGCTGGCCTTGAGTCCTGAAGCAGAGCGGCACAAAAGGGAGGAGGGTCAGTAATTTCCTCATACACAGCAGGCAGAACATTTGCAGTCATTTCTCTAAATTGTACTGGATTATAGAGGCTGGTGTGTTTTTTCAGCAAACTTGAGAGGTTCATTCTTACACATATACCCTTATTACTGAACTACATCCTTGTTAGTGGCCATGCCATTGTACTGTAGTTAGCAATTCATTGCTGGCAGGTCAAACATGTCAGCAGCAGTGGGCAACAGAGAATGATGGGCAAAGAGAAAAGGGAGTCAAAGGGTTAAAAGGGCACAAGGAGGGTCAGAAAGTGGGTGCTGTGAACAACTCTTGGTAAGGAACCTTTTCAGCCAGGGTGTAGAGTGTCGCCATACTACATGCCAGCGTTTATTTAGCACCAGGCAACAAGTTGTGAGGAAATCCAATCTCCTTGCAGGCAAGCGGCCGCTCCTCCTTCAGAAAGGGCCGCCCTGATCTTTGTGGCGTCTCCTATCTCTTTCGTCTGTCTTTCCCTGCGTGATGTCCCCGTTAGGTGACGTCTAAAGCCTCTTATAGCCCACCACTCAAGCTTTTTCTCCTGTGGTCAAGTTGAAACCTCTCGTGTTACACTGGATGGTGGGTACCCTGTCAATGATGGCCCAAGGGCAGATGCAAAGTTGTGTGTGTGTGTGTGTGTGTGTGTGTGTGCGCGGGGGGGGCTTCCAAGTACAGCAGTTTGAATGTGGTTTGTAGTTCAGCATGCTAGACTGTGTACATTTGACCATATAATGTGTTTTGGATAACTGATCATAGATATGTACTTTCATTTCATTTTTACTTATTTTAGAGGTCCATAGCTGACCAATATGAAAATATTCACATAGCTGACATTTAAACTGGAAAGCAGAAGTTGTGTTAGCCCGCAAGGCACAGGAATGACCGTTTGGATTACTCTCATTAGCATGCGAACATTGATTAGAAATTATTTGTGTAGTGTTTGAAGACTTTAACTGTAGCATGGTGTTGTTTGGGGCCGCATGTCAGGCACACGCAGAGTCATTCCTGGACTACATGATTAATGATAGGAAAGTTCAGTCAAACACGTTCCCTGGCTCTCCATATCCAGACAACAGCCAAGGGTGTAGCATTCAATGTTTTCTATCCCTGGTGAATTTATCAGGACCATGTTATCGCTGCTGTCTGTTGCAAGTGTCAGGACCAATGATGTGGCTGCAACTGGTACCCCTAAATGGACTCGTAACACAAAATTCGATGACCAGATGAAAATTGGATGAGCGGACCAAATGTTTAAGGCTATCACGTCTAGATAGAATGTGATTTACAAGCTGAAAAAATTCTTCACTATTTTTGTGAGATGAGCTTAGTCACTTTTTGCCTCTGAGACTAAACTATGCATTTCTTATGCCAGGATTTTGATAATAATAGAGTGGTAGGAATCTGTTTATTTAAAGTAAAGCACAAACATTAAAACAGTAAACACGGTTTGTTTTTTTAAACCATTTTGGGGACATGACTTGAAGCGTGCGAGTGAAAGCTGGTGAAACTAGTTGGTTCAAACTGAAACATCACACCTGGGTGGTCTGACTGAAGAACTTAATCAGATATTCAGGTTATTTGATATTTTTGATACTTCGTCTAGAACCACCCATAAAGTCAACATTTGTCTGAACCCCTGTAGGCCTAATTGCCAGAAAAGTATTATAAATAAGTAAATGTATCTCATCAATAAAACATAATAGCGTTGGGAATCTTGTCACTTTTCATTTTCCATTTAGCCACAGGTGTGCTGTTCTTGTGTTTTTTTGGTAGGAAATGTTAGCATCCTCAGTGCTAAATAAACATATCTGCAGCTAGACTATTGTAGATCTTTTGGAGCGCTCTGTACCACCAATATGGTATCCACTCACATGAGAATTGCTTGTTTCTGCTTGACTCAGAAGTTACGAGGGGACAGTGTCACAGTAGGTGTAACATGTTCCAAGCAACGCATTACTGTAACAACTTTTGAGGAGTGGAGATTTGGGCAATACTTTTATTTTTATTGCATGAAAAGATGAGATTGCAATGGTTAAGGACAAACTTCATCCAAGACAGGAACAGTTACATTGTACTGCTAGCACAACGCTGGCTTTGCAAGTATCTGCACAGAACACAAAATTTGAATATGTGGATGCCAGCCCAGCAGCTGGAGTCTGATCTTCTACAGGTAAAAAATGCCACTAGGGCATACTTGGGTCGACTCGACTCAGTTTTTAGTGTATTACATTAGGTGGTAGTACCTGGTACCAGGTAGTTTTTTTTTAGCAACTAATAAGCAGTGGTACCAAGCGCGCCAAACTGAAAATGTGACGTCAGCAGACTGCACGCCATTGATTGGCTAGACGAGTCAGTAGACGAGTCATGAGATTGACTCCTTCTGAAGAATCAAACTGATGTGAATGACTACACACTGTCCAGCACAGATTTTTTTTGTGCTTGGTGACTGGCGACGGAATCCAGAGGAAACTAGACGGAGCAACCGTTTGTGTTCGAGTTGCATACAAATAATGTCACAGGACTTTTGGAAAATGACTGAAACCAAGTAGAGTCAAGTCAGGCTGAGTAGCTACCAGTGGAAAAGAGGCGAAAGGCAGTGACGAACAATCAGGTTTCACTTTGAAGTCTCTTTGGACTGGTTTTCAACCTTGCTTAAAAAAAGACCTATGCGTGTTCCTCATTAGGATTGGGGATTTGAGCCTACAGTTTATATTGTTTACTGGTAAT
>VUQJ01044040.1:8522-21974 GCA_015108635.1 Andinoacara biseriatus
TATCCCCAAAACCCCCCCCCCCCCCCCCATGCTTGAGCTTGACTTAGGGTATGAAAGTGAAGTGCATGCAACATTCATTTATAATGGCTAAGCTATAAATTGCATACAATGAAATGAAATGAAATTTTAATAACATTTTAATATGAACGTTTGCCTAGATACGGTATTCTAAGGCTCTCTTTCCATAATTAACGCTCACTATTGTCACCATTTTAAGTCCAGTGTCATGCACTACATCGTTATTACAACTTTCCCAGGGGTAAGTGAATGCATCATTCGATGGGACGGCTAACAAGTGATTAGCAGCGGTTAGCTGGGGTTTCGCTTCCGTTTGAGTGTAGTTCATGTGTAATAACTTGAAGTGTTTTGAAGTCTTCAGAAGGAATGTTTTGGGTGAGATGCTCAAATGTGAACGTCGTCGGATACGTGTAAAGTTGGCGCCAGTTAAGGTTTTACATTATATATAATGTTAACGTTAGTTAGCTAACTAGTAGCAAGCCTAGGACAGTGCGCTATTTATCTGCTTGGGATGAATGTTTTGATGACTTTATTCTGGGAATTAGAGTGAAAAAAAAAACATAAATACGTAATTTCGGGACAATCATCGATAAAAAAAAAGGCCAGTAAAAGGCTTAATAACAGATGTAACTCGCCTTTGAGCATCCATCGATAGCTGAACGAGAAATAAGGCTGGACAGTCACATGCACAGCTGTGCTTATCTTTCGACTATGCCAGATGACTCATCTGCTGTCTTCACCCGAGCGTGAAAAAAGTTAAAGAAAAATGCCTTGACCGTGCACTCAGTTTGTGAGTATCTGCAGGAGCGACTTTGGATTGTCTTTTTATGAACTATTCACCATGGCAAGTGCCTTAGCAGCAAAAATGGGATTTAACTCGCTGATGAGAAAGCAAGCAAGGAACTTCAACGTTAGGATCTGCACAATGGAGTCGGACCTGGAGTTCAGCTGCGAGGTGAGACCAATCATAAAACCATTAGGTAGAAGCCAAGAATTACATTAGTGACCATGACCACAACACAAAGTAAAAGTATTAATGGGTACCAACTCACGTGCACGTTAATGCTACAATGAATGCTTGACAACAGCTTAATGGGTGCAACAACTGAAGGTACAGGTGTCCGGTCCTTTTTAAGATGCACGAGTTTCACTTTGAAACACTAGATGGCAGCAATCAACTGTGACTCATGAACTGAAAAGCTGATATTATGGTGATGTTCTGCAGAAGACAATGATCTGTAAGAATTTATCTTTAAAAAATAAAGAATTGATCTTTTGCAGCATTGCAATCGGGGAAATGTTAGTTGGAAAGAAGTGGCAAAACTCGGTGCACTGCGAGTATCCAGTTTGGAGTATCCAAAAGTGATTTATGTTGTTTTTTGAAAATACGTGTTTTATAATTTTGGCCTTTTTGCGGTGTTTTTGGTTTATCAAATTACTTGGTGATTATATCAGAATTGAAAGGCATCAAAATGACTTGCAGACACCATGCCTGTTTTTAAAAGGGAGGGACTCCACCAAAGTTTAGAGATAGTAATTACACACAGCAGCATCATGTGCAGGTTTCTGTTTTCTTCTTTTTCTATGATGAGGATTGTATCAATTATGAGTTTAGGAAAGAGCCCATAATAAGTATTGGTCATAGTGACAAAGTGTTCCTTCACCCTTGCATAAAAATGCTGCATGATCAAGGTTGCCATTCCTTGTGCACGGAGACGTTTTTATCCTATTTTTTTTCTTTACAGTTCTTTTTTTTTTTTTTACAGTTTTTCTCATGCCAAACTTGAAAGCCCTCGACAGTAGCTTGCACCCTGAGTTAACTCAGAGGCTAGAGATGAAAGCAGTCCAAATTGGATATGTGTGCCTGATATGCCTCCCCCTTAGTTCTCAGCGGGGTGAGAAGAACATGTATGATTCCCTGCTTGAAACTAATGGTTGTAATGGAAATCTTAGTATGACTAGATCAGGAAAATGCAAGATCTTATGAAAAATGTAATCCTAAGAATAATTTTGCTTTTTTTTTTTAATGTGTTACAGGTCAAGTGGAAAGGAAAAGACCTTTTTGATTTGGTGTGCCGAACTCTTGGACTGAGAGAGACGTGGTTCTTTGGGCTCCAGTATAACATCAAGGACACAGTCGCTTGGCTCAAGATGGACAAAAAGGTGACTGTTGCACTTAAATTGGTAAAATAAAATCAATGTATGTAAGTGTTGTCGCTATAAGCATCTGAGTCATGAGAATAAAAATGATTTCCATGTTTTTTTGTTTTGTTGATGCAGGTTCTAGATCAGGAGGTGCCAAAAGAAGAACCCATCACCTTTCAGTTCCTGGCCAAGTTTTACCCTGAAAATGCCGAGGAGGAGCTAGTGCAGGATATCACACAGCATCTCTTCTTTCTACAAGTAACTACACGTTATTCATAAGCATCATTGTGTTTTCTTCTCTTTTTTCAATCAGGTCATTCAGTAAATACCAGATTCTTCTTTGGCCTCGGGATTTGCTTTTTTTAATTTTCCTTGACATTATGTCATCTCAGCTGCTTTTTAAGGCAAAATTGCCTCAATATTTTATCTACAGATGAAGTCCAACCTGCCTCTGATTAAAAGCTTTGGACCACTACGTGGGTAGTTGGGAAGAAAACGTTGTTCCCCATTTTCTAAGAGGGGGTGTGTGCTTTGTTTGAGACATTCTTAGAGGAGGACTGCAACTTTCTGAGAAAAAAACCTAAACCCTTTAAAATTCGTCAGATGCGCTTTATCTGTGGCTTCCTCATTTTTCTAATCCAGTGCCAACAGCAGCTCTGAATCTACAGGCGTTCTTGCTAAGTTCTTGAGCAGAGCACTCTGTGATACACTTTCTCTGTTGTCTCGGCCTGATTGTGTGCGGCCACTTGGAATTAATGCACAACATATTACCGCTGCCCTTTCTATCCCCTTAATACTCTTCGGGGATTTTGCCTGAACACCATTCCCCTCGCACAAGCTGGGATTTGTAACTGTGCTCTCATCGTCCACTGCCACCGGTCACATTTATCAATTACCAATTAGACTTTAAGGGCTCAGTTATTGGCCCAATTAATAACATATTCTCTATTCAGTGTTTGTCCCCATAACACTCCCATCAATCTGGCCAAATGTGCTAGTTTAATGTGACTTTAAACTGCAGTGCATTCCAACATTTGAGTAACTTATCTACTTAAAGCATATAAAACATCTCTCTGTGTCCTTAATCCATATAAAGGTAGCTGGAGTATTTTATTTATTCCAAAGGGAAGACCTTGCTTATAAAAAGACCAGAGAAAACAAATAACTCAGCAGTTAAAGAAGTGCACAGCTACAAGGGGAGACAAATTTAAATGTGTAATGCATTGCATCGCTTGTCTTCCTATTACTTTGCTCCCATTAATTCCCATAATGTCAAGAAGTGTTCTCCGTTTAGTGTCACGGGCATGACAGGTGGATTAGTCCTTATCAGAAATGGTCACCGACCCGTTCAGAAACACACAAACACATGCAGACACTCATCACACACTTTAGACCACTCACGCAAACAGACACATGCACATCTTTGTCACCTCAGCCTGTAATCTTTGCAACAGCACAGTCTCATGTGTAAACCAGATTGCAGCTTCAGCCTCTTAGTGCACGCCATGATTAGGGGCTGTCACCTCTGGCTCCACACCTTTGTTAGTTCAAAAACAAGAGAAGACAGCACGACTGGCTTTGCAAATTGATGAGGTTAAAGCATTAAATTGTCTTATATAACTACAGCTGAAGCACGTTTGCACCATCTAACCTTACATCAGGCTTTGTGCTCTGTGTGCAGTTATGCAAGTTTGAAATTCAGTCAGTTTGACGTGTGATGGTATTCAGGTCGTGGCACCTGGTGAGAAGCAGGACTTTCATCTGGAGGGACCTTGTTATAGGGGACTGATGCCCATTTTAGGAATTCATGTTATTATTGTGATCCATGACAGTTAAGTCAACACTTGTAAACATGCACCAGTCTTTCCTTAAGCTATAAAGTGTAGACCTAAACCCCGAATTTACAGCTCTTAATGACAGGAGTGAGTTCACAGGCAGAGCTTGCAATCCCAGAGATGCCGAAATAACACGGATTATAAAAATGGGCGGTTTTCCTTTAATTACCATTTGGTGCTTTTCTAGGACTTGTCATTATGTTCTTCTGACTAGAAAGCTGATATTCTTGGAGCAGCTTAATGATAATGTGAAATGCTGCTGGTTTATGTGTTTCCTGGCTCTGTGTCTAATAGGTCCCTATGTGACTATGATATTTAAGTCTTGCAATATTTATTTGGAACAGTTTGTCCTGGTTCCAGACCTCTCTAAAGTGATCAGATACCAAAGTTGGTTGCAGCGGTGGCTGAAAGTTACCTGGTTTGAAGGATTTGCAGTCACATCCTTCGGAAACAGTTTGTCTTTGAACAAGCACTTAATCCACTTTGAAACACTGCCTTTAGGATGATAATATGCTCAAAGAAATGACACATAAAATTGACATTTTGTCATCATTTAAATAAAACTGATGAGTCGCATGGAATAGTTGAGTATTGTTGTGGAAATCAGGTTGAATCATGCAGGAAGAGCAGGAGACTCAGATGCCTTATGCAGAAACATTTATTGCATTAGGATCAAGGAGAGCAGAGATGGTTGCGTGTGTTGACATGATGTACTGCTACACAATTGTGAAAGCTATTTCTAACAGGGTGTATTTATACTCACTCATTCTACACATTCCAAGTGTTATTTAAGCAAGGTCCCTGTGTCTGTTCCCAGAATTAGATAAGAGAGATGCCTCTCAGGCACAGATGAACAGAGACTGTTCTCTGAGGCTTTGAGCTGCTGGGTCAGCAAGACCTTAACAAATGGAGAAATTTGCTCTAAACAGAAAAATGTCTTACAAGCTCACACCTTCTTTTATTCCAGCTTCAAATCCATAAAGTCCATATTCCAGGTATGAGTGATTAGAAAAAAATGGAAAATGTCTCATTAAAAACTCTGACATATCCAGGGTCTGGTGCTCTTTTTTATGTGCCAAGATCTCGAGAGCTTTCTATGGAGTTGAGGGGAAAAACATGAAGCTGATTCTATTTGGGAACTCCTCAGGTGAAGAAGAAGATCCTCGAGGAAGAGATTCACTGTCCTCCCGAGGCGTCGGTTCTGTTGGCCTCCTACGCCGTCCATGCCGAGGTAAGTGCTCATTTTGAGACTCCGGATTTTATTCTTTGTAATTTTCAAACGAGATCCATCTATTAATCTCGTCTATGCTTTGATCCTTTTCTTCCCTCCTTTAAAATCTGTGACTGCGGATGACTAAAAACTTTAAAATCATGGATTAATTTTGTGGGATTTCAGAAGAAATAAATTTTTTTCTGCTTTGTACCTGAATTTAGTACACACAGAGTGTTTACTGTTATCATCTATGGGTCTGACTTCTATAATCTTTTTATATCTGGCTTCCCCTGGAGAAGCTATAAATCATCGGATCCAGATTGCTTCAATTCTTTATAAGGACCAGAAAAGCTTATTTCACTTTCACTTGACAATTCCAGTTTTGTTTGGCTGTTTCGACAAAACTAAGAGGTGAAATGTCACGAAGAGGAAGAAAATTGGCAAAAAGGTTAATTTGAGAGATCATCTTTCTTTAGATCTGAGAGCTAATATGTTAGCACTAGCCCTTTTTTGTGAGGTGCTTCGTGACCTTGGATGAAATGTACAAACCAGGAACCCGGCTACACGGACGCTCAGGTTTTTATGTACCTGTTCTAAAATACAGAACTAGAACGTCTGCTAAAGCAGCATCTACCTGCTGGAGCAGATGTACAGGCAGCAGGAGGTCACAGCAAAATAAAATGGCACAGTCCAATTTGATTATAAAGTGAGAAGACAATTGCTAATGAGCAGGCATGGCAGGCTTCAGGTGGCTTCAGGATTGAATTTTGCTCTTTTGTCAATAAGTAAGGAGTGCTGGAACAAGAACAAGGAGCTTTGTAGGAGGGTCATAGTCTTGAAGGATGCAATACCCTTTTGGAAAATCGTGCAGTTGGGAACAAGTGGTTTCCCGACAGAGAACTGATAAATCACCCGTAAATGATCCAGATTGCTTCTGTCGAAATCCCAGTAAACCAGAAGAGGGCATGAAATGAAGGAGGTTGGCTCTATTAAGGTCCTCTTCAAAGGCAGGAGTATAATAAAGCGTGAGATTGAAAGGGTGATTGATGTCTGTGTGTTGTTCTAGGCTGTTTTAGCAAATTGACAGATAAAGGATTTTTAAGAGCCATATTTGGTGATTTAAAAATCCGATATATCAGATTTCCCTGACATTTATGAGTCCTTAGAAAGATGACAGTGTAAAAATAATCATGTTTTATTTTTACAAGTTATGGGTTATGTTTGTGACCCTCCAAACTCAGTGCCAACAGGGAAGCTGCAGAGTGCCCTCTGGTGGAGGAACTGTGTAACACCAAGACTCATAACATGGTTGAAGGGTGCTTCTCTTCTTCATTAAAAACAATTTATTAATTTATTGGCCATTATAAATGCAGGATCCGATATATCGGCAAATAGTTAATACTGACGGATTTATCAGCCCTGCTGAAATATCAGTTTGTTTCTAACAAATTTATAAGTCAGATCAGATTTTCTGGACGTCACTGATGATGATAAACTCTGTTTGTATTCAATAATACACAGACCAATAAGAATCTGAGCAGCTATTATTGAAGATGCTTGCAGTGGAGCCATTGGTGTTGGGTCAACAGTGATTCACGCCTGTGTGCATGTTGGTTTGAGCAAAGTAAAGCTGGAGAAATGTGAATGAATCAGTGCAGATCATTGCTGCTTCCTAAAAGTAAAGGAAATGTGACAGTTTGCACTGATTGATTGACCAGTCCAGCTCAAACCGACGTTTTCGGAGTAGCTTTTGCCAAAGATCAAGATTCGGGTCGGAGTTTTATTTTGTTTCCTTTTACTTCAGATTATTAAAATGACTTCTATGTGTGTCAGCTGGTGATGTGTATATGCCAATCAATATTGTTTCACTGTTTATTTTTTCCAACTGTTAGCACTGCCTTAGCTATATTTTATGAGTACTAAAAACTGGATTATGCTACATGAAATGTGCTCATTTTTACATGTCTTTACCTGTGCGCTATGAAAATCATTCCACAGAGAAGAGCGCGCCTGATAAACATCATGCAATCTTAAGTTGTTTTGGTTGAAGGATCCCATCTCTCTGAAATCCCCAAGAGAATGGCAGGACAACTGAGGTGCAACTTTTGACGAGCTGACAGGGTCTAGTGAGACTGTAGCCCGACCTCACAGATTTGGCCAAGAGCCCTCAGAGACTCGCCTTTCCATGCCAATTTAACAGGGCTGGGTTAAAAGAGACAGAGCGGCTCAAGAAAAATCAGCAAATCAGCATGAGCCCCGCGCTTTCCAGCAGCAACGACACCAAAAATATTGGTCCACAATCTGTTTTGATTTAATCAGCAGTCCACTTTGATTAGTGTCAGTTTGAGTAAATTGGCATTGTAAAGGGGAGACAGGTACTTGTTTAGCAGTGCAGCTGCTGAGAGGTTTTTGGCACACGTTTCCCTTTCTCCTTTTCTCATCATGAGCTGTTTTTGTGCAGAGCTGCTGTGCAGACAGGGAAGTCGAGTATATCACACAGTGGGATCTACTTTGGTGCTCTGGCTCGTCTTTAATCATGATTATGTCACTCTGAAGACAGCAATAGGAAGAGAGTAAAGGCTTATTCAAGACCGCTTTAATGTTTAAAAGAGAATTTCTTTATAATGTGGATCATAGCTCTGTTCAGGTCACACAGAATTCGACTGTGTAATCAGTTTTAAGTGTTAGAAGAAAGTGCTGCATAATTCACAGTGGACGCAGTAGGAAGCCATAAAAGCTACCATTACCTTGCATGAGTTGTAAAGAATGCACAAATAGAGCAGGAAATGTTTTACCCATGGATGGACACATGACACAAGGTAATATACATATGGTGAGTTCAAAAGGTGGTAAAATATTCCCGGCCTATAACCAGGGCTATTTTCATCAGTGATTAATCTGACAGTAACATTCAACATGGTCAATAAAATGCCCACTGCATTCTACATACTGAAAAAATCTGAAGTCTTTGACATTTGAAGGCATCATCTTGGCCTTCAGAAAATTGCAGTGGACCGTGATGAATGTCACAGTCAGATTGATCACTGGTGAAAATAGTGCCGGAGATTCTGTGGTCATTTTCAGAATTTCATTAGGGAAAAAGAAAACAGAAACATTGCATGAAAAGTAAGTAGACCTACATTTATCACACTGTCAAATTCATTAAAATCACACTCAGGGGTTCCAGGCGGGATGCCAGTGTCCAGAACCTCCTGAAGAAATGCCAAGTGGAACTCTTTGCTCTTCATAGTGTTATGTGTTATCATGACATTATCTAAAGAACTCTTTGGTTTTCGAATCCTGTGAGTTTGGTAAAGGATTTAAAAAGATCTAAATACTGTAACTGTCAGGAAAGTCATTGGAAAGTGGTGCAGATTTGTCTGGGATTGGTCGCTCCAGTGTATTCAGCCCAGGAGTGGAGCGTTTAATGTCTCCAACATCCACAAAATTTCATCACAGTATCTGCACGTAACTCTCACAGCTGCTGACTGGTTAGAAAGTGCATGTGTATGCAGTCAGAAAGAGAGTGGACAAATTTGACCTGCATGGGAGGCAAGCCAGGAAAAAAGCCTGTTATGATGAAAATGGTTTGGGGTTGATTCACTGCCTCAGGAACTGGGCAGCTTCCACTCATTGATTCTGCTGTGAATTTTGCATCAAATCAAAGCTGTGTGTCCAAAATCTTTGTCAGAAACAGTGGACAATTATTCAAAAACACACACAAGAAATAATTCCCATGAAGGAAACAATCCTATCTTATGTATTCAATTTTTACAGACTAATATTTAAAGTATTCCTATTTTATTGAAAAATGACTGGAAATTTTCATTTCCTTTGTGGTTGGGTTCAACGATTTAGCCTCTGTCTTTACATACTGTGTCAAAGATGATGTAATGTTTGCCCCTCCATCAGTGTCCATAGGATACGTTTACTTCTTCTGCCTCATTGTGTCCTGCTTTGTATTCTAAGTGGATGCAGTGCTAGGAGGAGGTGTTGACATGGAATTTCAACAAGAAGCCATCCTGGAAAAAATGCACAGGCAGTCATTTTGGCACAGAGGGTATGTAGGGAGTGAGGCTGGGTCGCTCAGGCGTTTGTAATCCACATCGTGCTGAGTGGGGATGGATAGGACAAGCTAATAGACGTGCATGACACAGGCGGGACGAGCTCTGTTCTACAGGTGGCTTTCACAAAAATTGTACTAATATACATCTTTAAAAATTTAATAGAAAATCCTGAGCAATAATCTACTTATGTTGGGCACAGATAGCATGACCTCACGTATGTGTGAAGAACTAAACAGAGCTGCTCTTTTCAGTGTCAGTCTGATTAATCAGTATTCATGAGAAGTTGTCAGCGTTACCTTGAGAGTCTTAAAGTTCTACTTCATTCCTCTGCCCAAAGTGACACACTGGTGCATCCTACCACCGTCAGGTTAGCTAGCGTTAACATTTGTGACTCTGAGGCAGGGAGACGGGAACAAAAATACGGACAGCAAGTCGGTGAAACACTTGCGGTTGTTCACTGTAAGAGCTGGAAAGGTTTAGAAATTACTTTTTTATTTATCGGTCATTGTTATTACTCATGTTATTTCAAATGTAGTGCACATCGGTTACACTGAAGATGTACAGCATGTATAATTATGATTACTTAAAACAAAAGGTCTTTTCCTTTTGGCTTCTTGCACTTGTCTCTCCCTTAGAGAGGGGGAACGAGTGCAGCAGTTCGGGAGGGGCTCAGAGTAGAGCCGCCGCTACTCCACATCGAACAGAGCCAGTTGAGGTGGTTCAGGCATCTGACTAGGGTGCTTCCTGGGTGCCTTTGGGTGGAGTTTTCCGGGTATGTCCTACCGGGAGGAGGCCCTGGGGCAGACCCAGGACACACTGGAGAGATTATATCTCTCGATTGGCCTGGGAACGCCTTGGTGTCCCCCTTAGATGAGCTGGAGGAGCACCTTAGTCTGCTGCCCCTGAAACCCGGCCCGGGTTGTGAAGATTTTATTTTTATTGTAGTAATGCAACAAGCTGTCTTTAATTTGAGTATTGCTCTTCTTCTCTACTCTGCTATGCTGCATGTATGTGGTGGGAAAAGGGCTTTACCCACTGAGTGTAAACAGTTGTACCAGGAAACAGCAAACCAATTATGTAACATCACTCACTGATGAAAGAGCAGTTTGAAGCGCTCTGTCACAAGCATGTTGATGCCATGAAATATTGCACTTGTGTAGAAGTATAGCATTATTTTGTTTGCCAAGATAATTGCTGGGTGAAGCGATAGGATCATAATGACTGGCTGGATTTAGGAAAATCAGTAATTTGAGCTAAACGCTGACACACTTACGGTTAGAATTTGATCAAATGCTAATTTAAGTAAATATAATGTTTACGTTTTTCCCCGTGTCTTTGTGCCAGCATGCTAAAATTGCCATTTAGCACAGAATTGTCTTCCCAAGAGCCGTCCTGCTCAGAATAATTTGTTTCATTGGCCACAGAGATTTTGATGCGTTGGTTTGAGAAAATCTGTATTTCTCATTTTTTGCACTTTATATTAGTTTTCTTTACATGGGGTGTTGTGAGGAATTTCCTTCCTGTGTTGTATTTGGGGTTTATTGAACATGATGTCCATTAATTAGTCTGTGGTGACTGCTGAGCTGCTGTTGCCGGTCGTCAATTAAAAATATATAAATATATAAAAATATATCTTGGACAGTCGATCGCCGCAGGGGGTTTGGGGTTGTTTTGAAATAATTGCAAGGTAAGTAATCAGAAAGAATCGGAGTGCATTGTCACTGGCAAAATACCACCGTGTCTGTCACTGAGCTGAGGCCCAGTGGTGCTGCAATACCGTAATAAGTCTATATATCATCAATTATGAAGCAATTACAAACAAGCAGGTGCTGAACCAAGGGAGCAGAAGAGCGAGGATGGGAAACTGAAATAAAAGGATCTAATTAAATGGCCATTGGCTGCACCAGTCTGTTAGCCACTGCAGTGGTGTTCAGGCTTTGCATGTTTATTACCTTCAGGTCTGTTAAACACTTGTTTTTACACTGTTGTGCACAATAATATATATATAAGCTTAAATGCTTTAACCACAATAAAAACAAGTTTTAGTTCATTTGTTGGAGCAGACACTTAAAATGCAAATATATATATATATATATATATATATATATATATATATATATATATATAATATAAATTGTGCCGCCAGTTCCATTTGAAATCTTGCATCATATGTATACATCTTGCACATCTTGTACATCACCTCTTTTTCACTGGGGTACAACCAAAAATTTGAATAGTCATAATGGTTGAAATCTACATGAGGAGACAGACACGATTCTTTCTGTAAAAACAGAGTCGTCCAACATTAATCTAGCTGAATTAGACACTGCTCAACTCAAGAAACAGAAAACCTCCAGAGAAGAAAACGGGAGTGGAACACTGATTAATTTACAGCCTTTAAGTGTGTTATAGAAATGTTTTTACATTTTGCCTTCATCAGCATCAAAGTACGCGTGCAGCAAACAATTATGATCAGCCTGGGCCGGGTGTGCAGCTGCTGTCACTGAAGATTTGGCTGAACAGGGTTTCAAAGAGTTGGAGTTAAAGCCCAAGACAGTGGCAGAGGTAAAATAACACAGACCTCTCCCTCTTAAATTTCCAAAGATAAAAGTATAACATACGTCAGCTGTGGAAAATTAGAAGAAACGGGGCAAGTTCAGTTTTTGAATAATGCAGAGCACTGAGGTAATATTTTTTTCTATTTCCCAGAACTTCTTCAAGGAGTTGTTCACCGAGGTTCAGCCATTGGTGACTTTAATGTTTTCCCTCTTCAGTTTAAGCACTCTGCGATGCCCTTCATCACTATTTTCCAAAACAGTTTACCACAAAAGATGCAGTTCACGGGCAAATTAGCATGAATGGATCACCGATTTAGGAAATTGTAGAAGGGCAGCTCATACACAGAGTTTCAAAATAATACTTGAGTTGGTCGTCTCTAAAGAACTATTTGTTGCTTGGTCTAACTCCAAAAATATAAAATATCTGAATGAAATACATGCTGTGCAGTAAGTCAGTATTAGCCTACTAAAAAAACATTTTAAACTGTAGCTGTATGTATAATTCATATGCTTCTACCTGTTTTACTGTATCCAGAATTTCTACTGCTCCTCAGTTGGAGATGTCTAATCCATCTATATTTCTATTTAAACATGCATGATGTAATTTGTACCCCAGATTTATGCTGATAAGTGATCTCAGTTTTCCCGGATATATTTCTGATAACATAATTTATACCAGCTCCCAACAACTGGGCTGAAATATGTGCCGTGCACATGAATGACCTGATGGCACACCAGCCTCCATTCATCGTCCAGGAAACCATTTTCTTAGAGGTACTCTAACTTATGAACAGCTCCCAGGAGACATATTGTCTGGGCTGTTATTGGATGAAAGGCGGAGAGTGATTTTAATCATTTGGGCACTTTTGCTCCATTTTACAGTACGGAGATTATGACCCTGCTGTTCACAAGCGTGGCTTCTTGGCTGAGGAGGAACTGCTGCCAAAGAGGGTGAGCGATGGCCGTTTACCGGCTGCGGCAGAGTTCGGTATTGTAACCATCCGCAAAAGCGCAGCTGGTATTTTTTTCACTTTGTGAGGCAGTGTGAACATGTGCGGCAAATTGTGGCCCTGGAGACACTTAATGTGTCACCAAATGTATGTTTCCATGAGCATATTTTGTGACCTCGACAGCATTACCACAATTACAGTAATTTACAGCTTTACAGGTGGGCAGCTGAGCTCAAAATGAGGCCAGTTTGGGGATGAATGAACTCAGTGCTAATGTGTGATCCCAACACAATTTTTTCTAGTTTGCTCATGACTGAGGATTTGGATATGTTTGCCATGTTAGTGCATTATATGCTTTTTAGGACGCACTCTTATCCTCTGCTCTTATGTCTGAACATTTAAATGCGTTTCAGGTGATTAACTTGTACCAGATGACTCCAGAAATGTGGGAGGAGAGGATCGCGGCATGTTACGCCGAGCACAGGGGTAGGACGAGGTAAAAACTGCTGCACCCAACTGAACTGGACTGCTGTGAGGTTTCACAGTCATCAGCACTATTTAAGTTTTGAGTTCACACAGGATGCGCCTAAAAGTTGGCTCTGCAAGAACTCTTTTATGCAAAACTAGACTCCACTTACATCGAAATGCAAAAGGGATTTCACTGCA
>VUQJ01044040.1:33754-43791 GCA_015108635.1 Andinoacara biseriatus
GAAAAGAAGAGCAGAGGGAATGTGGAACGAAGCACAGATCACCGAGCCCAAAGCATCAGGACCGACTGCAACCCCAGGCAAAGTTTCCTCCACCCGGACTCACTCTCCGTTTGGATGATTAATGATTCCCTTTACACGGCCCAGTGCCTCTGCACGTCTGCCAGGCCACAGGTTCTGCTTTGTTTGCACCGGGCCTTTCAGGAGAGCGCTTTCTCAATAAGCAAGTCTCACTGCAAGAGCTGTAGTGATTTTGGGTGAAGTTTAGGAGAGGCATTGCTTTTTTATGCTATATGTGGGAGTCCATTCAGACCTGAAGTGGCACGCAAAGGAGGTTAGCTATTACACTAAACATCACACAAAAGCATTTCTTTTCTGGAAATAGCTCGCTGCTGTATCATTCACAGCATGCCTGGAACACCGAGTGAAGTGGAGACTCGGACCAGTGTGCAGCAAAATACTCGAGTTAGACACAGTCAGACTTCCACACTCACAAATATAGTTCAGGCTTCCTGTCAGCAGGGACAATAGAAGGTGATCAGTAAACATTACACTGCAAATCCATCCCCGTTCCACACATTATCTCTTTGGATTTGCTTAAGTCCCTCAGTCAGCACATTCCCGGAAAAAAAACCCCTAGATTTCCCAAACTGTCCTCCTTCATCCCCCGTGTAATATTTACTTTGGCAGCTGCTTTAATTCCCTTTACCCTACAGATGTTAAAGAGAGGAACAGGTTTGCCCAGCCAGTTTGCCTCGGTGCAGTATTAGATAAGTCAACGGCTAGCTGCGCCTGAAGGGTTAAAGCACAGCCAGTGACCTGAATTAATCCATCAGAAGCTCATTTAAACCTGGAGAGAAAGACAATTAACAGTTCTTTCTCTGACTGGTATTGATCTTCCACTACTCTCTTCATCTGTTTGCCTGTCTGTAGCAAAGAGCTTGGAAAACCTACAGAGCTGTGTTGCACCATGATCAAGTTGTAAACCTAAATAGAGGCAGATTTTCTTGCAGTTTATGGAAATTATAATTGATGTAAGATAGCGTTGCATGCTTTTACACCATCAGAGATTCATTACAAACAGAGTGACCTTGGGGCTATTTTTACAATAAACACACCAAAGGCTCTCCAATTATCCGCTCCTTATGATCATTTAGTCTTTTGATTAGTTTAGGGAAACAGGTCAGATTATGCGTTTTTGCTTTTCTAGTGTCTAATTAAAAGCACTTCATCAGAGAAATGAAATTATGCATGAACATTCAGCACTACAGCTTCCTGCTAACCTGTTTTTAGTCAAATCACACATTTTTAATTGTGTCAGTTTCTGCAAGCTTTCTGACCATCTGTGCGCTGGATTTTAGCATCTGTCAGTTGAAATTCAGGGTCTTGTACAGACTAGTTGCTCACAGTGTGTGTACACTGAAGGATTAGATCAGGCAGAAAGGCTAAGGGAACGGGCAGGTGATGACTTTCATGATCATAGCCTCCAGCAAGGATTTCTGTCTTTTTACTTATTTTGCTTGCTTGCCCAAATACTCCTCCTCTTCTTATTTATTTATTTTTTTTTTTTATAAACCTCACCACACCTTTGTTATTGTCCCTTACACAGCTGACACTACAGAGCACTAAGTCCAGAGTGGCTTTCTTTGAGGAACTTTAAACCACGGAGCGGCAGAGATGGGGATGAACGGCTGCCAGGAACCTCTTCTCTCTGCATTCCCGGTCAGCTGAGGAGAGAGATCACACTGCAAGACCTCACGCTTGTCTTCCTCCTTAAAAAAAAAAAAAAAAAAAAAGCCCACTGCCTTAATCTGAACCAAATCTGTGTGCCTTGTATATGTACAAATAATGTCCCTGCACTAAATCTTCGATTCATTCTTACAGTGAGTGTGTGTTTACAGTGAGGGTGTGTTTCAAACAGCACAGTCTCCAGGAAGTTTTGATGGGAACTTGTGTGTGTGATTTATTAATGTCAGACAATAAAGGTTGACAGTGAAGGGTGGGGGGGGGGGCTCCTTCTATCCCGCTCTGAGTCTCTGAGGTTGTATTTGTGGTGCTTAAAGTGGTTGTTATGATGTTCAGTGAGGCCGACCTGTATTATCTGATTGCACAGCTGCACAATTCAAGGAGAAATTAACAGGAACAGATCTGAGGAAGAGAGGTGATGATTATATATTGATGCTACCCTCAACCAAATATTTAGTGATGATTGTCTCAAACGTCCACCTGCTTAAACACTATTTCACTTTTTTTGATGATGCCAGTGGATTTCTCCTCTGAGATTGAACGTTTGAGCATTAAATCCAGATAATTTCTCTGCCATTACACATTTAAAGAGCCATTTATTTTTAATAGGGGTCGTTTATGATCTGTGGTGGCTTTTTATCAGCGCTAAAATTCACCTTCATAACCGGGAATTTGTGTTGTGAAAACAGTGTTTAAGTCTCAAAAAGCATTAGAAAGTGTTAAACATGAGGGCCCACATATATGTATTGCATACATAGAGATGTTGCACTGCATGTCTCCAGCTGCCTGCAGCATTTGATTCCTGTGTCCTTACGTAAGGCACCGAGTGCACTGTTTGGGATTCTTGGAATTTAAACTGGATGAAGGAAGTTTGATATATTAGACGTGAACTTTTGTCACATCTAAGATCCATCTCTATTTTTTTTTTTTTTTGTGAAGACAACCACTTTTTAAAACAAATTAGCATCTATTTTGAATTAATGTGTCTTTCCCATTGAAAGCAATTTTATTTTGGGGGAATTATAATGTGACAATATATTTTTTTGTTTTTCTTTGACTGCATTTAACGAGGATAATAAGCAGTATTTAAAATGAAACTGTGGGTGTCACAGTTTCAGTACCTATGTTACCTACCTATATATTTTCTTAGAAACATAACAATTTGTATGTTTTGGATATAAAATAAAAGCATATCAGGTATGAATATTTTGTGTTTTGAGTTATTTTTCTCTATCAAATGACTTTAAGGGTGTGAAATATCCGGTGCACCAAGCCTTTTTTCATTTAACCCAAACAGACTTCCAGTTACATCTTTGAAATTAATTTAAGCGCCCTCCATCTTGTGTCAGATCACATACACGATACTGCCAAAAGTCTTCACTCGTCTGCCATCACACACACACACGAACCTGAGTGACATCTTAATCCAGAGGCTTTAATATGATGTCGGCCCTCTGCAGCTATAACAGCTTCAGCTCTTCTGGGAAGGCTTTCCACAGGTTTAGGAGTGCTGGTTTATACACCTGTGGAAGAGACTGGAACAGCTGGATTCAATGATCTGGATGCTGAGTGGATACTTTTGGCAGTATAGTGAGCTTGAGTGATACACAAGGCATACTTATATGTCTATGGATATGTGATGCATGCCCTCTGCATTCATTTTTGTGCCTCTGTGTTGTGTTTACCTGCATTAACCCTTAAATACATGCTTCTACTTTGGGTCTCTCAGACTGACTGTTCTCTGACACAATGACTGGCACTGCGTTCAGGGGGCTTCTCCATAACCACGTCACCTTCTGACATAATCTAGGGTTAACCTGCAGTCAGGGAGCCAATTCAGATGCAGGAACTTTTTTACTGGCCGAGTACTGTAACTATTAAAATATCTTTATTACAGTTTTACACTTTACTATGTAGATGTAAGGATACAGTCCCTTAATAAATGTTAGCCGGGTCACTCTCAGGAGCTCAGTGAATTCCAGCGTGTTACCGTGATAGGAAGCACACACCTTCCCAGATGAGATGAAGCTGTTATAGCTGCCAAAGGTGAGCCAACGTCATATTAAACCATATGGATTCATATTCGCGTGAAGGCAGACGAGCAAACAACACAGTGTAGGCACTGTTGTTATGTAGCATCTTAATCCAAATGCTTATGAAAGACATCAGAGTAACAGGACTACTGAGACCATGGACTCATTTATAAAGCAGTGCACAGCATCCATACTCAAAGAGAAGGTGCATAAAGGCACAAAAACGCCTCTAGAATACTGATGCATGAAATGCTGCTGAATTCTTTCTTTGTTTTTCTCTTGGTTGTTTCAGAGCGAGCGATGTTGATGGGATTATGGTCCAAAAAAAATGTTTATATGGACCCCTCAGTTTTACTTCCTGTTTACTTTATTTTAAAGGCAGCACGTGCCAATAAAATCTCATCATCCTTACGACCACTCATTAGTTTCTGATTCCACCTCAGACTCATGAATGGAAGTTTTACCATCAACTTTTCAGCAAGCTTTCAGTGACCAGCTTATCACACCCTAAAGCATTTTCCTCCACGTGTCTCGTCTGCCGTGTCCTCTCATGACATTTTGAGCTCCGCAAACTAAACCATCCATTGTGTGTTTTATCTGCAGCAGCGATGGGGGGGCTTGCTACATCCTGTGGGTTTATCAGCTGCTTCCTCAAATCTACTCCCATTTGCTAATCTCTTCCCACCCGTACCTGTCCTAAAATATGCCAGCTATGAAATCCCTTAGTCCTTTCCCTTCATAATGTTCTGGACAAATGCAGCAATATATTCAAATCAGGTGACAAATGGCTGAGTTTCTTCTTCTTGAGCATTTAAGCGAGGTGTCTTATCATGCTTAGACAAACAGGAAGCCACCTCACCTGTCTATAAACTGGTTTGGTGATCAGGGTAAGCTTTGAATGAATGTAACTGTGCTAAAGTCGTGAGTTAAGCCATTTCTCTATATTATAAATCTCCCACCACATTCACATTTTATTCAATGACCGTTCTGCCTGGAAGTTAGTTTATCGCTCGGGGAGTTTGCTCTATAAATATTCCCCTTTGTATGAACCCTGGTTCTTCCACTGTTCAGTATTCCTGCCTATCTCATTCCTTCTTCCTAACAACCTGTTGAAGTGTTGAATTACTTTGATTTGGATAAAGAAGGCTTTTCATTACTTCCTGTCATGGTGCTGCCGTGTGACTGGACCCAGAATGCAGGAAGAATTGAACTTAAAGGTGTTTTATTGAAGGAAAATGACATTAAATACTAAACACAAATAACTGGGCTGGTCAGGTGCCACAACTAAACACAACTAACGGCAGGGTGACACACGGGGATCATCGACAGCAACACAACGAAGAACAAAGAAAAACTGAGGGTTTAAATACGCACAGTGGGTCATCGGGGCCAGTGGGAACAGCAGGTGAAACAAATCAGCTAATAATACAGCGGAAGCAAAACTAAGCACAAAGTACAGGGAACGCGAGACTGTCAAAATAAAACAGGAAGTGACGCAACGTGGTACACGCACGTACTCTGGCTGCAAAACAAAGTCACAACATATCGAGGTCTTTGAGAAAATTACTCTTCTCACCTGATTTATGACAATTTATGGCTTTCTGATAAGTTTATATTTTCAGCCACTAGATTCAAATCGTATTCAATACGACATTTTATTATTGTTCCGTCCATCCATCAGCCCAGGACGTTCTTATGAGGCAACCGAGCGAATCGCGGCACTGCTGTTTGTTATTATGGTCTGAGGAGGGCAGGCTGGTTTTTAGGCTAGCTGTTCCCTACTTTTAAAACAAGCTTAATTTTTTTATTTAGCATCTAGATTTTTTTAACTGCCAACACCATCAAATACAGTTATTAATATATAAGGTTCATATAAGGTAGATGTGAAACTGACTGCTAGCCCGCTCATCTCACATGCGGCTAAGAAACTTTGCTTTTGTGAGTCATCGCCAACTACTTAGAAAATACCGAATGCGGTGACCATATTTTAATGTTCATGCTCTGCAAATCAAAACCCTTCCAGTTGATTGTGTGGTACAAAGCTAAAGGAATTAGTAAGGTCTAAAAATATCATATGGAGAATTCAGTTATTCAGCTTGGCTGACTGAATTTGGTGCCAAGTTATGCTTGTGTATTCCAAGCATATGAAAAGGCCTGATATTCCTGGTTTTTCCTCTGATGTGTCAATAAACTAACATAGCTGGCTCCACCACAGCAAAAAACACCCCGAAATCCCTCTTTATATTACAAGGAAACAAAATAAATATCATCTGAATAGTATACAGATTTTTTTTTTAAATTTGTTTTTGGAATAATCTCACTCTGATGTAGGCGTGAACTTTGCCTACACAAGAATCTCAATGAGGCTTTTTTTTTTCTTTCTAAGTGGGTTTCAGAAGTCATGTCAGCACATTATTGTTGATTTTTACGAACAGAAAAACAGCAGCTTGAAACATCCTCGGATATCCGCACATGTGCTGCACATCTGTGTGACAGCTTTGAGTATTGCACATATTCATCAGCATGTTGTGCAGAAGTGTCTTTATGAAAGTGTGTGGGGGGTGAAGTGCAGCAGCCTGGCTGGTCCTGTGGGAATGTGTTTTATTCACTAGATACTGACTATGAATCTTTTTGACATTACTCTTTTCTGATTTTCTTCATGCTTGTATTTATTTGATGGTGCATCACCTCACCTTACACATATGTTTAGTGTGATTAAATTTTTCCAGTCCCAGGGCGCTCTGCATGGCAGCAGCTGCGGTTGTACGGGATTTAAAGAACTTGGAAGCTTCGCCGTGCTTCATCACTCGCCGGAGTTTGTGTATTTCTCTCAGTCGTGCACCCACACTGACAAACGCGCGCTTACTCACTCACTCGCACACGCCCATAGAATCAAAAAATTCTTCTCGGTCCTTCCAGCCAAATTAGGATCTTCTTTCATTCCAGGATGCAGATGTCAGTGAAATACCTGTGGAAAATCGCCATGATTGGGTTCATTATGTTGCCTGCAGTTAGCAGGAATGGAAATGAGTTTGGTATTTTAGGCTGGAGATATAAATAAATAACTTCTCTCTTTTCAAAATATCAACTTGTTAGACTCATGCAGCGCTGCTGTCTGCCTGTTTTGGTACATTTCTAGACTACTTGATGAGAATCTATGAATAAATCATCTTCTGACAGGTGGATAATGATACGCTCTGTTTTAATTTTCCATTGTAATTTATAGCATGAATGTCTGCTTGTCTCTCTCATCATGATGAATCAAAGTGAGTGGGATCTGCTTTCCTTGTTCGCTTTATCATTTTTTAAAATCTGCTTTTATTTCTGCTATCTCAGCTTTTCCTGAACCAACGCTGCTGTGGGAGTCAATGGTCATCATAATCGTTCCTGTTATCCGTCCTTGTGCTTCCATCTGCACTCCAGCATGGAAGAAACTGGCGTCCGTCTGTAGTGGATATCTAACTGGCAAGACTAATAACGAGTCTATAACAAGTCAGATGCATATTATTTATAAGAAATACTATTAAAGGCCAAAGAGATCATAAAACTGGAGAGTTTTATTTATTCCACTAGCTGGAAAGAACAAATTATTTGTATTATTGTGTAGATGTCCCGAGAAACTGTTCAGTGCATGTTTACCTTTCAGTTTGTTTCTTGTTATTCCTGATTTCTCTCTCTATAGCCTCCATCCTAATCTATAAGTGGGACTAAGACTTTCCTCTGCTGAGCAGACGAGCCACTGCTGACTTGTTTGCTTTGTCAGTCCGGTTTTAAACCCACAACCCGCCAAAAGAGGAGGCTGTGTGGGTCCGGACAAGTCTTGGAGGTATTAATTAGGTTATAAAAAAGAATGTGGAATTCACTTGTTCATCCATCCTGACCTGTTTACCTGACCCACTTCTACCTGTCTGCTGTGGTGTTGTAGAGCATGCATTAGTTGTGCGCTGGGAGAACAGATTTGCATGAGGCTTTTTTGTTTTCCTGCTCGAGGCCTTTTGCTGTTTTTGGCCTCTGTGTGCGTTTGGTTTTTCGGAGCGTGCCGCCTCACCCTGCATCTCATCAGTAACCTGGTGTCTCCTCACAGTCTGGCCCTCAAAGGTGAGCTATTTCAGGAGCTCTCCCACAGAGACAACATTTTTAATTCCATTTACTCATCAAACTTTAAAAAAATTCTTTTGGTATTTCATAAAAATGAACTAATAAAATTATAGTAGCGAGTTACCGGAAGACAGAAGACTTAAAAGGATTCATCTGATTACATTTGTTGACGGTTGTTAAAAGTTATAATAATTAATACCCCAAATATTTATTTTCTGACTGACAACAGCTGGATATAGGTTTCCAAAATGAAAGACTTCCTGGTATGAATTCATAATATCTATAATACTCACTTATAGATGAACAATTTAGGATATTAAAAGGTCAATACACACACACACACACACACACACACACACACAAAGCAATGATGAAGTTGCAGTAAATGGACTTGTACTTATATAATGAAAGTTATAAAACTCAAAGTGTTTTCTTACTACAGGCCTCATTCACCCTTTCACATGCACATTCATACATGTGCTTTTTTCTGTGCCTGAGAACATTTAACTTAATGTTCACTCTGATGGAGGCATCGAGCTAACTCCAGATTCAGTATCTCTCCCAAGGAGATGTTGACGTTCAGGTCGGAGGAACCAGGGACTGAATCACCCGCCTTCTGATGAGCAGACGACCTGCAGGGAGACACCTTTTACAGTTAGGCAGGTTTATGGTCACCTTATTATTAGTGGTGTGTGATACAGCAAGATTTGGTATCGATACCAAGTAAATACAGGGCCAGTATTGCTGATACTGATACCGATATGGTACTTTTTAATAATTATGTAGAATTTTCCTTTCCTTTGAATCATTAATTAGGTAAAAGCCAGGATATAATTGGTTTATAGTTTATAGGTAAATAGTACATACTTTATCAAACTAAAAGTTTTTGCTGTGAAACAATAGAACAGTAACAAAACAATTTCCCCCATACCTTGTGATGTCTGGATTTTTTTTCTTAAATAAATGATCAAGAATAAATTAAAGCTCTTTTTTTCAAGTGTTCAGAAATGATAATACAAAAATGTAATAAAATATCCCTTCATTTATTAATTTTCTGGATTTTTTTTGAAATAAACAAGCTGTTCAAAATCATCACTCTGCAATGTTATAAAACATTTTCCCAAGTAAAATATGTTATGTTATCATCTAAAACACTGTGGGAAGAGCAAAGTGTACCTGCTCTGTGCTGTGACAGCAGCTCGCATCTCTGATGAAACCGCAGCGCTGCATACAGGAGCGAAACTGAAGCTAAAGTATCGATGTCATTACACCGGTATTGATCAATATCAATACCAACGGTGGTACCGATATTAGCAATATTTGGATCGATCCGCCCAGCACTACTTATGACCTCTTTTGTTGGAGATAGATTTGATCAGGAGGGATGCTCAGCACAAATTTGGTGTTTTTTTTTTAAAAAACTGATTTGCTAACACAACCTAAATATGCTTTAAAAAGACTATAAATTGTGGGTCAATAGATCTGCTTGAAAGCATGAATAGTTTCAGCAGGTGTTTGTACCCGTGGCTTGTAAAATTTCAGAAAACAATCTGAGACTCAAAGTGACACCGTCACAATGCTCGCTTTGTTCAGTCAGACGGCCGACCCCCTAAATGATCAAAAATACTGAAAAGAAACAGCAGCACATTCACATATTTAAAAGGCTATATAACAATGAAATCTGATAAAACACTACACAATGTTCTGTAAGATATTTACACATTTTGTATGTCAGAATGTACATTTAAAAACTAGTGATTGCAGCTGTTGGACAAATGAGGTGAGAAAAAATGTACAATGTTTTCCTCTGAAAATATCAAGTCATAACTGAACCACAGCAGTGATTAATTGTTAGCTTTAGCTTGTTCTGCTTTGGTAATGTGTATATAAGATATAAAAGTAAATTAAAATTAAATTAAAACCCCAGTTCTGAGAAAGTTGTGACATGATGCCAAATGTAAACAAAAAACAGAATGCAACAATTTTTAAATCTCAATAAACTCTATCCCTGTCCCAGCTGACATATGGCGAGAGGCAGGACACACCTTGTACAGGTCGCCAGCCTGTCGCAGAGCTAACCCCAGTAAGTGCATGTCTTTGGACTGTGGGAGGAAACCACAGCAAACCCACTCAGACACGGGGAGAACATGCAAACTCCACACA
>VUQJ01044040.1:57872-86119 GCA_015108635.1 Andinoacara biseriatus
TCATTCTCTCTTACACACACACACACACACACACACACACACACACACACACACACACACACACACACACAAACAAATATACCCCTAATGGGATTTAGTTGTCAAGAAAGGGTTTGATTCATGACACGCTGCAGCAAGACGACTGAATAAACATGAGGCTGCAGACTCTCAGTAGAATACACGTCCCATTTGGTGGATAGGTGGTCATGTGCATTAATTGCAGCGCAGGTGGCCCCAGGGAGAAAGAAACTAACTGCGCTCTAGTTTCCAGAACCACAAAATGAGAACCTCATCAGTTCAAATTTGCTGTAAGGAGTTTTTCTTCCTACCGTCGCTGCCATAAAACATTAGTAAGAACTGCCAACCTTCCACACATCCTAAGAGCAGGATACCACAGCGGCATGCCAAATTGAGATGTGTTAAGAATGTGGAAAGGCAGTGCCAGAGTGTCTTCCACTCTCTTACAAGACCCAGCAATGGCTGTCACAGGCTGTCCAGGAAGCGACTGTTGATTTTGGAAAGCCCCCACTGGAACAGCTGTCCCATCATAATGAGTTCGGAAGAGGAGTCTTTTTCATTTGCCGAGCTGAAGTCGTCGGGATCCAGCTGGCGAATCCTGGTTGCTGCTGTACATACCAGGCGGAAAAACATCTCAACTTGATCAGGCAATATTGAGAAAGCACATAATATGTATCACTCTCATACCAGAGATAATTTATGACTGCTCCTCTAAAGCGTTTTGTCTCGCTGACAGATGTCGGCGTGGTGGGTCAGTTGTCTAGACGTCAGATGTGATTTAATGTGATAAGATCCTCAGAGTGGAAGAAGAGCATCGGCGCCTCTTTTCTTATCTTGTTTAGACTTCTGGTTTTCCCTGCACACCTCGAGTAGGTAGAAATCAGCTTCGCTGCTTTAGCGGCTTCAGAAGCAGTTAAGCTCACAATGAATGTAAAATAAAAAGCATAAAAGTTCAGAATTTCTTATCAAGTAAGAGTTTACAGATTACATTAAAAGACCAAAGCTAGTTTATGTTTCACTAATTCTGATTTATACAATTCAGCCATGTGACATTATGTGGCTGTTTGTTCCCGCTTGCTTTAAATACTATAAGCAGAAAGAAACCTTTGCAAAGGAGAGACTGTCAGTCATGTATGAAGGATGACAAAGGTGAAAGCTGTCAGCTCAACACTGGTGTTCAAATCTTCAAACTCTGTATGAGTGACCTTTGGCTGTGAGTCCTCACAGCTGGACAGGCTGAAATCAGCTATGACACTAATCGGAATATCACTTATAGTAACATACTGTGTGATTTGCAAGAGAGAATATACCAAATAGAGGCTTATAATATGATGCTTTCAGATTCATTACATTAAGATTAAACAATTACAGATGTTTCTAATGATTTCTTTTTGTGTCCTGTAAGTATTGTTTAATTTCCTGTCTGGAGTTATTACAGTTCTGACTGGACTGATTATCAGAATGAATATAAGAAAAGACGACACATCTTCAGCTGTGTTCACTTTCAGACTCTAGCGGTGTAAATATGCAGAAAATTAGGTTTCTGAAATTGAAGTCAGCCTCTGGTTTCTCTCTCTTTGCTTCTTCTGCTTGAAAGACTGATGTTAGCCTTTAGCAATACTTCATCATCTCACTTTAGAATTTTTCTTTGTTGCTATCAAATCTCGGCTTGTTTTCCAAATGTTTAGCACCAGAAGCTTCCTCTGATATCACAAAGTGAGTTTGGATCTTCCAATATGTCAACACGATCACTGTCATGGCTGGACTGAAGCGACTATGTCAAACACATCCCCCTCTGCCTTCTTCGCTTCCTCTCATGCGGTTCATTTTTCCCGTGATAGCAGTCTGTGATGTTATATTGATTTGCAGCAGCTAACTTAGCCGGGGCCTTGTCTCGAGCTGTGATTGACAGCTCTGCTGCATGCCCGGCTCTGATGCTGGAACTGAAACATTGACTGTAGGCAGAACCAAATCAATCAAGATCACTTAGGCATGACCAGCTCAGGCCGTCGGTCCATAACCACGGCCGTCAGGTGACCTGTCACATGGAGAATTGACTTGACTGCAGGATGAAAGGCCTGTTTGTGTGTGTGTGTGTGTGTCTTTAATCATTAGTTATTATTAATCTCTGTCTCTCTTCCACAGTGTGCATGTTGTCCTGCCTCTCTCCCGTCAACCCCAACCTTGACCAGTTGGGATCGAGGCAGATGACTGCCCCTCCCTGAGCCTGCTTCTGCTGGAGGTTTCTTCCTGTTAAAAGGGAGTTTTTCCTTCCCACTGTCACCAAGTGCTGCTCACAGGGGGTCGTTTTGACTGTTGGGTTTTCTCTGTAATTATTTACCTACAATATAAAACACTTTGAGGCGACTGTTAGTTGTGATTTGGCGCTATAGAAATAACACTGAATTGAAACAATTTCCCCACTGGAGCCAAGTTAGTGACACATTTTTCTTTACATTTCTCTCGCCTCTAATTACATTAAAATGAGCTACATCTCACTAGTTAGAGCGAGCATTTACCAAAACTTTTGATCAAACTAAATTTTCCTCTTGCTGAAGGAAACACGAACAAGGCCGGTAGCGTCATGTGCAGTAGAAAGCGTTTAAACTCGATCGGTGAGTGTTGTTTGAAATGAGATGATTGGAAACTAGGATGAGCTCTGTGTGCAACTCTGACAATTATTTGTTACACGGTGAACGGTTTGCAGAGTGTTTCCACCACAGTAATGTCAGTGTACTGTGGCAAAGATATGCTGGAGACAAAAATTATGAATAAATTACATAATAGTGAGTTCGGGACACTTCTCGACTCAACAAAACGTTATCATTTCTGTCCCCTCACTCTGATTTTCCCTTTCTGGTTTTATCTTTATTCATTTTGAAAATTTCAACACATTAAGCATGAGCAGAAATCTCCCACTGCTTAAAATATTGGTGAGGATGAAGTTTTGGAAAACAGATTTCATTCTAAACATGGGCCGCGTGCACGGCCTTTTCGATTTTGAAGTCATGCCTTATCTTGAGCCTTTAACACATTTCAGCCTTTGACAAAAAAGGAATTTGTTCTTCAGGTTTCTCTCAATTTTTCAGTTCATTCAAACTAAGAGCGCAGAAAAGTTCATGCAAATCTGGGAGGCAGAACATTCCCTCACCCTGTAATTACATCACAAACCCTCAAGTTTATATTCAAACCCTTTTTTAAGGACCAGACGCCCCAAAACCACGAAGAACTCAAGTTTTCAGGAGTTAAGATATTTTGATATTTGAAGCTCTTCTGAACATTCGGAGCATCTTCCCGTCACGTCGTGTCTGTGGCATCAGTTTGAAGTTATTTTTGTACTGTTAAAACAAATGGTGCAGTTTAAATTATTAGATATTATATAGACTGGCAAAGCAGCCACAAAAATAGAGTTTGATAACAGAAACGAGGGAAAGGAACATTTGAACAAGAAAAATAGGAAGAAAATCTTTTCAGAAAGAGGCCAAGGAACATCAGGAACATGGAAGAACTGGAAGAATTTTGTTAAGAGAACCACAATGAGGTAACAAATGTCTCACCAGGAATAACAGCAACATTTACTGATGTATGAACGCATCTCAAACTGAACCGGACACTTTTGTATATGGAGAATATAAAGTAGAAGATGTGGAACATTACAAAGATCTGGAAAATAATGTTCATATCAATATCAGCAATAACTGCAGTTATTACACAGATGAACAGGTCAGTGGAAGTTTTCAGTCCAAGCAAAAATATCCATTATCCACTTTAACAGCAGAAGCCTAAATACCAACTTCCAAAGAATGCATAAAACAATTTAATAAACCATTCAATATCACAGCAATGCCAGAAACCTGGAGAAAGATGTGGATATGAATTAAATTACATGAAGCGAATGAACAATAAAAACACTGTATAAGGCAGTGGAGAGTATGAGAGCTGCTGTTGAAGAAGATCTTTAGGGAAAAGATGAAAACTGTTACTGTGAGTTGTGTTTATGGGGCTCCCGGATCCGGTGTTGATGAAAAGCACATGTTCAAATGTTTTAAATAAGACTGCGCTCATCTGTGGGTTTGATTTGTTTGTGCTTCTTTAATGATAATATATTTATGAACTTCATGGAAGTTAATACATTGAGCGGGCTGTTATATAAAGACGTGAGTGATCGCCTGCCTGTTATTTTCTACCTGTTATTTAAACCGAGGGAAACGATCATTTAAGATTTAAAAGCATGAGAACAGAATAAAAAAAAAATGAATGCAATTAAAAGTGAATCACTGAAACAGAAATGGGATGAGGGTTGTGAAGAGGAGGATATTAATAAAGCATATGATGAATTTTTAAAGCTGTTCAAAATATTGTATCATAGGAATTGTCCTATAAGGCGATTCAGTGGCAGCCAAAAACAAATAGATAGTCCAGGGTATGAAAAATACTTGCAAAAAGAAAAAGGCTAGAAATATAGACAATTCATAAAAAATAGAACAATAGAGCAAGAGAGGAAATATGAAATGAAATATTATAATAAAATATTTATTATAATAATATCTAAAATTATTAAAAAGGCATATGAAATGTGTTAACAGTATTATTAGAAATTAAAAATACATCAAATGATGCAGCTCACCCTGAATATTTGGTTGAAAATGTCAGAATCCTAAAATACATGAAAGTTTGTGGTTTTAATAAAATCTTAGGGAAAAAAAAAAAGAGTAGTAGGAAAAAAAAATCACAGAAACTGGAGTTATATTGATATGATAATAGTAAAAAGTTATCGAAGAAACTGAAAAACCACTAACAAGTAACTAACCAAGTAATGGCCGGCAATATATGTAGAAAGTGTGTATAAGAACAAATTTCTGGGTGTGATGTTTGACCAATAAAACGTGCCTCAAAACACAGACTGAACCAGAAATGAGTTTATGCAGTTCAATGGTTTCATCGTCCTCAAATTATTGTGTGGGGTAACAAAAGCACACACACAGAAAAGAGGACAGTTAACACGGCCGGAATATGTGAGCACACAAATGAATTTTTTCAAGGTCAAACATGCTGAAATTTATGGATCTGGTAAGATTTAAAACCGGCCAAATTATGAACAGAGCAAGAAAAAAAATCTGTTAAAAGAAAATATATAGAAAAAATAAATCAGTTTAAAAATATATATGAACACTTACGAAGCAATATTTTTGGAGAGGTGTAGTTAAATAATTTTAGCTCAATTTATAAAGATGCATATATTACTGTAACAAGGGAATGTTTATTTATAGTAATTGTATAATCACAATAAATGAGCCAGATAGGGGTAAGAAATAATAAACACTTGTTTCCTGCTCCCTCTTTTTGAATCGGAAATGTCAGAGTTTTTGAATATGATGCTTCTTTGATGTCATTTGCACTTGTTACTAACATGTTCAAAATAAAGATGTGATTGACTGATTACACTTCTGTACTTTGGCATGAAATAATAGTTCCAGCATTTGTTATTCAGGTTTATTCATGATGTTTAAAACAGCAGGTTTTCAACAGATGACCACCGAATGCTGGAGGAGGAGCTGGAGGACGGATGCTCTTGCTGAAAACACAGGATACTTTATTAGCATTTTAAAAATGCATTTGCATCCATAATGAATGATCAAACTTGACTTTAAGTATGTAAAAATTGTGGTCAGTAAAACCATCAGCGTGTATGTAAATGACAAACACAAACCTGATTTTGTTCCTTCGTTCTTCTTCATCAACCTCTCAACAACCTGCTGATTTCTAGACTCTGAGGAATCGTGACTTCTCACCACGAGCCAATAAGCTTAATGAGGATGTCTCACACTGATGGGGTCTAATTGCCAAAGTCTTTATCTGTAGCTAACCTGAAACAATTTTATATTTCTAACATTTGAAATGCTTTTCGGGGAAAGACGTTTTGGGGCAGTTCCCCAATGGATTTAGATGGGAAAGCTATTCCTTACTCATCCTTATGAGGAATTTTGCTGATACAAATATCTAACTTTAGAGGTGCCCACTGAAAATATTAAGGCTGATTGGATACTTGAATCCTGCAGCCATGGAATCCCTAATCTCCACTCAGTGACGGAGAGGTCTGCCGATTTCAGATGGTGGCACGGGGAAAGATGAGGGGTACTTTTACACTCTAATGAAGGCTCTTTGCCCACCCGCAGGGGACACAGTTTGATATTTCTGGATGGGCAGTGCTACATTAGCATCTGCCTGTCCATTTCCCATTTGACAGCATAACACGGGTAGACACGGAGGCGCGGAGGGAGCGTAGCGGGATCACGATCGAATCAGAAACCCACACGTTTTCCTTTATTGTGAAGCTCTCACAGGCATCTGAGGTCACCGCTGTCGGTAAAGCAAATAATACATCACATGGTGATGAACACCAAGCATTAGGAATCCATAAAGGGTGTAATATGAAAAAAGGGACCCTTTATTTGGCTCCTGATGCAGTGATTAGGATTGGTAGGTAAGGGATGATTTAGGATTCATTTTACGGCCACCTTTCAACAGCTAGCACAACATATTTGTATGCGGCCCGTGTAATGTTTATGGTTCACTAGTTACAGTCAAAGCTGGGTTATAATAGGGGGCAGTGCCACAGACCCGAGAGGGAGACAGACTGAAGCATCATATCAAGTATCTGCTGTAAATTTGTTTCACTGCGTGCATTCACGTTGGTAACTATTTGTAACCTTTTCACCGTTTCCATATTATTGTTTCAGAACAATAGCGCTAAATTTAAAATATTGCCACTATATCCAAGCCATAGGACTGTTTTATCACCGCTCCCACAGGCAGGTTTGTGTTTGTGTGATGTTCAGCTTTTGAAGATGTGACTGTTACTCTTCTGCCGACCTTGGCAACGCTGGCACTGTTCCTGCTCTCTTATCTCTGCCGCTCATCACGACTGCTGTAAAGCCGCTCTCGATAAGGTTCTGAGGTCACGAGGGTCCTTCAATCCCCCCTACAGTCTCTTAATCCATCTTTTAAAATGACAAGCTTATGATATAGTGCTTATGCGCAATACATGTAAACATATTCTCACCAAGAGAAGTCACAGAGACTAATATATGATACTTAAAGTTCTGTTGCTGTCACGGTTCATAAATGAGAAAAAATCTGACCTGTCTAGTGTTAGAAGTCTTTCTTTAAACGCGTCTTTGCCTTTGCTGACATCGACAGGACTAATAACATATTAAAAAATTTATTTGTATTATTTCTTAAAGGTTCAGCACAGAAAATGGTCTTTTCTCGAATGTCATCCGTCAAAATTCTCCCACTAGAAAATGAGAACTAACAATATCTGCAGGTTGCATTCGTCCCTCCGCTAACTTAACAGTTCTTATACTGTTCAAACTAGTTTTAGTTTTATTATTTTTATATAGAAAAATTCAAAAAAAGATGCCTCGTACCAAATTTAGCTATCAGCTCATTTCCATTTGCAGCCCACAGAATCTGTGGTTCACCATCACCTTGTAAAGACACCCTGTAAAAGGTCCTTCCTTTGTCATCCTTCTGCACAGAAGACAAATGAAAGGCTCTTCAGCTCTTATCTGAAGTTTGCTGGCTCCCTTGTGACAAATTCATTCGTAGAAGAAAAAGGAGCAATGCAACAGGTTTTTTACAAGTTTTCATGTCTGTGCAGGAACTGTGGTCAGAAAAGAGGAAAAAAAAACTGCTGCTGCCGTGCAAGAAACAAGCCTGTGACCTCTGGAATATGATATAAAGAAATTATAAAAAAGAAAAGTTGACCTGGAATTTTATACATGGGGGAAGACTCTGACACGCCCTGCTGTCTTTGTAGCCTTTGATTCTTTGGAAATTTCTCAGGGGAAATTAACTGGTATTATTTTCACTCCACAGAAATAATAATTTTCATCATTTTAAACCAGTCCAGAAAAAAAAAAGGAGAAATGTTTTCCAATGTGAGCTTAACTTGCACTTTTAATGCTCTTTTAATATGATTAATAAATAAAACAAAAATCCTCAGGCAAGAGTTCAGGCAACATCATGGCAATGATGTAATGAATGATCGCAGAGCCAAATGTGTCACAGTTACACAACATGTTACTACCCAGCACAGACTGAAGGAGTGGAAGACGAAGTAACACTGAGATCCGTCTGCGTCGATACTCGACTGTGAGGATGTAGTCGTAGCATCGCAGGCAAATAGAGTGTTTCACAGCAGGGAGGTATTGACCACAGGCTGTTAGCCGGAAGAAATGTTGTTGTGAGGGGAGATTTGGGGAGGGGAGATGGACAGATTGATAGACAGGACCTATTGAGTGGCTCCTTTGAACTGCTGCTCTGTTAGAAGTGCTTCCATCAGATGTGTGCTTGCATACGGAGTGTCCAGGCATCTCGAAAATAGGCGGGAATCAATGGCGGTGCTCCCAGCCGTCTGTCGTACCTGCCTGCATCGCCTCCAGTTTGCCCACTGGCAACACATCCAACCACACCAAGGACACAAGGATGCCCTTCGTCAGTAAGGGAAACAGTTGTTTTCCTCTGACTGCACCTTTGGCAGGAATCCTCACAAACCTGTGAGTGCAGAGTGATTTCAGTGTGATTCAACAAAGCTAATTCAAGAAGGTAAAAATAGAATCACTGCAGTCGAAGCCTTCTTATGGCAATTGGAAGCATGGGATATTATTCATGGCTTCTGAATGTGAAAGACATTAAAGAACTTCGTCAAATGAGTTATGCTGCTCATTTACATTTTACAGCTAAATTTTCATAATGTATGCATGCAGTAATGCAGGACTCTGGAGAAATCGAACCGGAGATTTCACTACGTGTAGCAGAATTGCAAAGTAGATACCACGACTGTATCTCAAACAGAAAATAAGACAAATAAAGAGCATAATGTAAAAAAATTATCCTCATTGGGCGAAATTTATTCCAACCACCTTAAAGCCACTGGTAAAAGAATTAATTCATAGTAGTGAGATGAAACCGACAGCTTTATTACTCACTAAAAAAGTTATGTGAATTTATTATTTTAATGATGACTATCATTCAGCAACAGATGAGGAGAAAATGACATTTAATAAGAAAAAAAAAATACAGATTTAAAAATAAATGTTGCAATTAAGTCAAAGCCTTAACTTCCTGCTCTTCCATAAGGCGAAACGGGCAGGCGGACGCGTTAGCACGAGCTACTATCACTCTCTTCCATTTCTTTGGTCACGGTCTGTTGGTTCTCCCTCATGGAGCAGGCAGGGGGCTGAAAGGCTGTTAAAAAAAGATTCCATGGCAGGTCAGCATTCAGATCCACTTTTCTTTAGCTTTATTGGTCATGCAGCAATGTAATAATGTAGCATTAAGATACTGACACGAGAAGCTGAAGAGCATCGCTGGTTTGGTATTCAGGGCGTTTGGTATCCAGTGCAGGGAAGTGGAGAGGACCGACGGCACGCAAACACAAGTGAGAGTGTGTGTCAGTCCGGCCTTATTGACTGCTGCGATCCAAATACACACGTACTGTAATTCCGAATGAGACTGAAGCAGAGATTCCTGTTCAACCTGCTCTCGGATAAACACAAAAGCCAAAACATTTTGTCATTTTCCTTCAAACTGCAAATTAGTTTGTCAAGGAAATTTTCTTCATTTTCCACCTGAATCAAGCCACAGTATTTTAATTAGGCAGAGATGCTGCCAGCCAGGCTCGAGTCTGGCTTTTACAACCCCAAATCTAAAAAAAAACAATGTAAATGAAGATGGAAGAACCTATAGACCCACATTTTATTCACAATAACACATAGAAAACTGAAACATTTTTCTATTTCATGAAAAAAAAATATTAGCTCATTTTTAATTTGATGGCATTAACACATCTCAAAAAAAGTTGGGAGAGAGCAACAAAAAGCTTGAAAAGTAAGTGGAAGAAGCTGGAAGAAACTAATTAGGGTAATTAGCAACATAATAAAAGCTGCAAAAAACTGTTTCAGAATATCAGAATAATATTCCTCAACAATAAATTGTGAAGACTTTGAATATGTCATCATTCACAGTACATAATATCATCAACAGATTCCAGGGATGTGAAGAAATCCGTGTCCAATATTGGATGCTAATGAACTTTGGGCCCCCGGGTGGCATTAAAAACATGCAGGCATGATTGTGTCATGGAAATTACTGCATTTTCTCAGGAACACAGAAATCGTTCTCTGTGAACACCATTTGCGGCTCCATCCACAAACGCAGGTGAAGGCTTTATCGTGAAAGTGCTCCAGAAACACTGCTGTCTTCTTTGGGCCAAAGCTCCTTTAAAATGGACTGAGGCAAAGTGGTCAGATGATTCAAAACTGTAAATTCATCTTTGTAAAATATGGACATTGCATCCTCTCAACTAAAGAGGAGAAGGACCATCTGACATGCTATCAGCTCCCAGCTCAAAGCCTCCATCTTTGGTGGTATGGTGGTGCATTAGTACCTCTGGAACTGGCACTAATACACCCCCATACATTGGCACTTCTGTACATCTGATATGGTCCCATTCTGCTGATGTCCTTTTGAGGGAAGGCCTTGGATATTTCAGCAAGACAAACTTAAACTGCCTGCTACATTTGTTCCAACAACATGACTCTGTATTAGAAGAGTCTGAAAGCTGAACTGAAAACATTTGATGTATCTTGAAACAAACAAACAAACAAAATACCAGGACTGCCGAGCGGCTAGAATTCTGTATCAGACAAGAATGGGACAACATTCCTCTCCCAGATACTTTTGGACCGCTGTTAAAAGAAGACAAGGTGCTGCTCAACTTTTCTGAGACACGTTTCTAACATCAAATTCAAACCGAGCTCATATTTTTCTTAAAGTGGTGCATTTTTATCAGTGTAAATGTTTGATGTGTTTTCTTGTGAAGAAAACATGCGGTAGGCTTATTCTCTGCATTACTGAAGGGTCTTTACCAACAACTTAAAGCACCTTGAGGCGACTGTTGTGATTTGGCGCAATATAAATAAAACTGAATTGAATGAGATTTGAAATTGTTACATTGTGTCTTTGTTTACACTTTCAACATCAAGCCAACATTTTTGGGATTGGTGTTGTGTACGAGTAAACCCAGGATACACTTGTTAGCAAAACTTTAGGCTCTTACATAATATGGAAGGAAAATGAAACTCACAACCTAACCTACTATAAGGAGCTATTTGTTGCTTTGCTGCATAGAAATTAACATAATTCTTATTTGGAGTCTGTGGAGAAGCTCAACCTCATTTGATGACTGTACCTAGAGAACAATATTGCTGCTGTTAGCTCACACAGAGTCAGAAATAAATCATCTCTTTTTTGGGAGGGATTTGTTTGACCTGTTTCTCCTAAAATTCCCTGTAGGAGAAATAAGGAGCAATGAATAAATTAATGTAAAAAAAAATTGTAGCATTCAGTTTGAGAATAACAACCGAAAGACAAGAAAAAGAGAAGATAACGTGGTTACATTTGAATCTGATCAGATATTGAGAGAATGTTAGATATCGAGGCGTCGCATTTATAATCCAATCAAGTGTTATTTTGGACATCATTGTTATCTCAAGAGCTGATTATTTTGGAGAAGTAAAGATCCGTGTGGTAAGACGAAAACAAAAACGCATTTCAAGATCCTAAACTGTGATCGGACTGAGACGAGTGGAGGATTGTTTCCCAGGAGCTGAATTTAAGATGTGGAATTTTCCGTTCCTCTAGTTTAATTAAAAAGAAAAAAAAAAGCCTTCCCTTTCATTTTGCTGCCGCTGTTGTTTAGAATACAGTCAAAAAGGCTTCAAATCACTTCTGTCCAAGTGATTTGGAGCGATTTAGCTGGGCAGAGGGGCAGTTGGTAGTCATACAGTTCAAGCTTATTAAACATCCTTTACTTCAGGGTCAAATGTACTTGAGTATGGAGTAGCGAGTGTAGAAGTACCTTCGCTTCGCAACAATTCACCATATGTACATTTTTCCACTCTGGGTGGTAAATGGATGAAGTCATTTTGCACTAAAGGTACAGTTCTCATATAAATGTAGTATAAATGTGTATAAATGCTTTTCCTGTTTGTGCTGTTGGCAAGTTGATAAACTCGTCACATTGAGAGAAACAACAAAAAAAAAAAGAAAGGTGGATCCTGTTTATGTGCTAAAAATGTGTTTTAGTCTGTTGCTAGGTGGTTGCTTGACAACAGGATGGTGTTATGGAAAATTCAACTTTCATGGACATAAATGAGATTTTAGTGTTGTTAAATTAAACCACTGGGATACTTTTATAAAGGTGTTATATGTGCATGAAGGCGAAAAAAGATCATTTTAGCCTGTAGCTAGGTGGTTGTGAGGCAGCTGATGATGTCATATTAAGAACCTTCAGGGGACTAAAACACACCTGGGAGCCAAGTTTGGTTACTGATGGACAAAGATACACGTAGACACTGTTTGTGTTTCCAACCACTTCTGAATTCATTAGCAGCGAGTGTGAAAACTCAGCAACATCTGCACAGCTTCAAGGTAAAATACCCTCTGGACCTCTTGGACACGTTTAAGTCCAGAGGTCTGAACTGCAGCCAGGCGTTTGTATTAACACACTCAGAGCTGTCATGATTAACTTATTAATATTAGGAATGTCATACTAACTGGATCCCATATTTCTGAGTAATTTTCACACAGATTGCAAACAAAAGTGTTTTCTAAGCGCTTTAACAGTGAGTGTTTTCTGTGGCGAGACAAAGCTGGCATTGTGTGAGAGGTGGGAGACTCAGTCTCACAGCTCAGGAAGACAAAACAACCCTTCATGCTCGCAGTAATACTTATGGCAAATTTAGAATAACCAGTAAACATCCACGCAGAGTAAACCTGTGCAGGCGCACGGGGAACCTGCAAACATGAGAGAAACATGAAGAAAGGAATCTTCTCGCTTTGAGGCAGCACTGCTAACTTCCTGCCATCCAACCATTTAATTTCTGTTTATTCTTCGGCTTAATTCGGCTTCTTATCCAATTTGTTGGGTGTCTTTACATAATAGGCAGTTACCTGCATCTTTGGGTAGAGGCTGTCCTGGAACAGACTGCTTATCGAAGTGGTTAACAGATGTGGAGGTGGAAAATGGACCAGACAACTTATAGGAAGAAGGGCACTTGGCTGACTCATACTGGAGAGTGACGCTGTAGCTTTGAATGGAGAGTATTTTAGTCTCTGACTCTTAAAGCAGTGCCTATAAATGGATGTAAAAATACTACTGTGCTTGAAATAAAAAGCTGAATCGGGGACACCGAGTGAATCCGTGTCTATTAAGTACACTGTGAAATTCTCTTTAGGATATTTGAGATGGTTTGCTCACTGTATCAGTTCATTTTCCAGCCATAAGCTTTGTTGAAGCTAATTAAGCTGAAATTCATCTCAAGAACACAAAGATTCCTCGATATGTGCAAACAGCCTTTATTTAATGTGCAACAGTAATGTGTTAATATCACACAATGTTTGGAATTAGGCATAGAATTGGAGGTGTATTCATTGTATTTACATGTTTAGTAGCATAAATGTCTTTTTTAAGGTGCAACATTTGAGACCAGAACAACTTCTTTGCTGCTTTTTCTTTGTTTTTTTTAAAATATAATTCTACTGGTGATGGAGCAGCATCCATCCGCAGCATCCATCCGCAGCATCCAGTGGTGATTGTGTTTGTGAGGTGCTGAACTATGAAGACCACAGTGTGGTATATCTTCATCTCTGTGCCTGTGGTTGGTGTCAGTTTGATCCCAGAATGTTTCATCGTAGGATAAAGGTGATCACTGAGAACAACTTTGCATTGATTTTCACTGATCTTTCTCTCTACGAGGACCTAAACGGTGCCAAAAACTGCTCCTCTAACACCAAACAACGTAACAAAACCATCAGATCCCGTTTTTTTTTCAGGGGCCGGGGGCTCAGGTTATCTCAGGTTTGTCACTAAGTAAAGTAAAGTTTTCTCCTCGTCAGCTTACGTGACATTGAATACATGCTAATAATTCCAGATGAATGCATACAGTATAAAAGAGAACAAGATCAAGAATCAACAGTTTCAGTCACAAAAGCACGCAGACAAAGAGCGCACCGCCATTCTTCATAACAGACACAAGTTGTCAGGAAGACTCCACACTAAGGAGACACTGTAACCTTTTCCTATCTGCTCCCGCAGACCTGTCTGAGAGGCCCATTCTCTCAGCGGGGTTCAGCCATGGAGGAGATGGCAGTGGCAGAGAGGGTTTTCCCAAATACGCTCTTCATCTTGAATGTTACTCGCATTATAACAGAGGCGAGCTTGAACCTTTCACGTACTCAAGCACTCACAGAATTTGAATCATCTTAGGAAACTGCCGCGGCCTCCACATCCCTTGAGATGACTGTGAATAATTGATTTTAACCACTGAGACGTTTGCAAACCCCCCCCCCCCCATCCCACCAACCCCCTCCTCTTCCATATAGAGGAGAGTTTCGAGGAGGTGATTCAATAGTTGACTGATGCTTGCAACACTTCACCAAAGTTTGATAAAGTCGACTTTGTAGGCCTGGGATTTGTCCCTTGGGGAATTTTGGAAATAATGTAAAGTTTCATTGAGTAATTTGAATGAAATTTTACAGCGTTCACGTCGATGTCAACATTTATATTAACATGGTACAACAGCTGCAGTATACTGAGCACACGACATGCACCAGAAACCTTTGAGAAATGTTGTCATGCTTAAGGACTTTTTTTGTGCCCTCAGGATAACTGCTGCAAAAAAAGAAAAAAGAAAGCCCAAAAAAGACAACAGAACATTTTCACTGGTGTCACGGTTATCTAATCAGATTTCACCTCACTCTTACTGAACTTGGAGTTTGCTTAACTTTTTTCAAAAGGCTACATTCCCCTGTGGTTTCTCTTTCCACCGCCTTCAGTGTTGTCTTTCATTTCTGGGTCATGAGAGGGAAAACAGGCTGGGGCGTTTTTGATGTGTCGAAACGTTTCCTGTAGAAAAAGGTGTGTAAACACTCAGCGGCTCACTCAGGAGGTAAACATGACGAGGCTTTATTACCCTAGTTTCCACAACTTTGATGTTTGGGAGATGGCATTAACATTCTGGAGGGAGAGTGAGCTTCATGCTGTGTTTATCTGATTCCCCTTAACCTGGGAGCTTAAAGCAGCCCACCAGGAATTTTTGTCCTCCGAGTCCTCCTCTGATTATTCTGGTGCTGTTCAGTTGCTTCTGGCCGCTGGTAACAGTCAATCTGACACTGCAGGTTTTTGAGAAACTAGGGGGAAATGTGTGGAAAGATGACATCTTTCCAATATCATAAAACCCGCATTACTCTCAGTACTGGGGCTTTGTAAGGACTAATGGGCATCCAAACCATTTAAAATATGATTGGTACACTCTTAATGGAACATTAAATTTCATAAAATGCCTGGGGGATAACCGTCCCCTGGCTGGGAGCGCAGGTTTCCTAAATTTTAACAAGCCTGCGTGATATAATGCATGCAGAGTATTAGCTGTGCATTTAAGACTGCTCACACTGGGCTGTTGCACTTAGCTTGGGGTCATTTGGTCTCAACACAGCTGCAGCCCTGAGGTACCCGTTAGTTCAGAAAGCAAAAAAAAGGCTGATCAAAAACTGCAACTCGACTACAGTTAAAGAGATTCAACTGCAGATTTGTCCTCGAGACAAAAAAAAATTATTAGTCCTCGTTTTTCTTATTCTCCAAATTACACACAGTGGTGTGAGCGAGAATTTTGGCTGCTTCTCCAAAGCTGGAGAACTTTTATCATTAAGTCCACGATTTAAAAAAAAAAACAAAAATCAGTATCTGTGCATTTGCACTTTCTCGTTAAGGTTCTGGAAAGATCGCGAGAATTTTCACAAGCCAAAAGATTTGCCCTGTTTTCTGCTTTCAGGCCAAGACGCTGTCTTGCAATCAAGAAACAACACTGCTGTTTGGTTAGCAACAGTAATCTGATCAGTGCAGTAATTCTTTGCAGAAAAAATGTAATCTGATTACAGTAATCCATTATACTTATGACTTTAGTTTAAATGCTTTAATTCTTTGTGTGTCGAAAACAAATTTCTAGACGTCTCCCTGTCTGTGTGAACTGCCAGATCTGGCAACTTGAATTGCCTTTATTTCTTTATTTTTTAAATAATACATGAAAAACATGAATGCCAAGGTATAGTACCAGACAGGGAATATTTGGAATGATGCCATTCTGCCTGTTTAAATGACTGCAGCCTCATTTCCCCCCTTCCTTTATGACAGCACCTCAAATACCCTCAAAGTCTCACTCCTGCAAGGGCTTGCATGATTTTTAGCTGGATGATCAAGAGCCTGTTACTGCAGGGAAGAACCAGCCTGCATCTGTTTGCCACCAGGGGTTGCTGTTTCTTTCTTCCACAAATAAAGAGGCTTTCGTTTCTTCCACAGCCAATCTTTCTTTTTTTTTCCTCCTACACCTCCTCCCGGCAGAAGCTCCCCAAATAGCAAAGCAGCACTTCAAACAGACACCAACATCCTCCAAAAACCATTGACAGGGTCCAGCTCGGGGCTGTCCAGCCAGGGAAGAAGGCAGGAAAGAGAAGAGGGCGTGACGTGGAGATAAATACAAGCCAGAACACCTTGGGAATACATGTTTGGCCTGCAGTGCAGCTTATGTTGATCCTGTAGCTTCATTCAGAGGCGGATTCAGTGCAGGCGCCTACTGACAGAGCCATAATTCCCTTGCAGGCTGGAACTCCTCTTCCCACAGAAACTTTTAAGAATGGGAACACCAGGCCAGCCATGTTTGGTCGTGGGGAGACACATAATCTGAAAAGAAGGGTGATGCCGCTTCTCAGTGTGGTGCAGCGAGAAGGAAGAGTGTGGAGGAGTAATGCACGATGAGGCTTAGTCAGTAATGTCAGACTTTTGTCAGCATTTAAGACAACCAAAATAACTTTTTTCTTATCATTCATACATTTTGAAAATGCCTTACCTAATGGCACAAACTGGCTCTAATGCAGAGCTTTAATGGCATCAGCCTGTTTTAGAAACAACCACATCTGTATTCCTGCTTTTCCCAAACAGACAGGAAAAGCTGTTCCCTCCATCTATTCCCTTCAGTCTCTAACTGTCTCTGGCTCCATGCATATAATCCTAGACCAGCTCAATGGCTTGCAATATGGGCCATTATTCACTCCAATACTTTTTCTCTGTGCTGGTCAATAGCCAAGGACATAGTCGGAATTGAAAAGGTTTATTTCTTCCATGGGAGTAGATGGATCTGACCACAGGGGCAGCATCACAACAAGCCCGTGTCTCGTGTACTCCACAGCTTTCTTTCTAGAAAAACGCTGCTTGAGGATGCCCACGTTTTACACACACATCCTGGCTTGTTTATTTGACACTCAGGTGATTTGGATGTTATTTATTTTGGAATATGGTAAATCCCCAGAAGTAATAACTTGCGGCAGGTAACCTGACACAAAACTACAGTCTCTCTCTCTCTTCATTTCCCTTTAATCCGAAACAATTCAATTGGGCAGTTTGTGTGTGCACTCGGGCTCTTCTCTGTGCTTTGTCCTTGTTTCAAGTCTTTCTTTTTGCTCATCTGAGGGCGAGATGTGTGGAAAAGAAGCGTGAGGATTTCACTTTAGCCCCATCGCAGTCAGATGAGCTGAGAATGACGAGTTTAAAAGAAATCACAGAGGCGTAGAGCAAAGCTAATTCTATCACACACACACCCAATTTTACTCAGGGTAAAATTACACCATTTGTGCAGAAGATAATAAAATGTAAAACACACCACATTTTTGTGTGGTTGCAAATCTTTACATAGATTTTATACCTCAGATTAAGACAAATGACTATAATCTGCACCTGCACATATGCTGTGACGGTTTTCTCATCCTCCAGAGTCTGCTGGTGCTCGTCGATGATCAGGAAAGCAGGCAGCATGAACTGAAATCCCACATTAATACTGGATATTTCAAAAACCATGATCAAAAGCTACCATGGGAAATGCAGAGAAATGTCATTTGCATCTAAAATCAGAGGTTTTATTGTCTTTCTTGTGGTTTTTAAGTTTAATTACTTTTGGTTTGAATTTCTAATTTCTGTCTGTGTGTCTCTGTTCTTCTTGGTTTCCCGAGTTTGGACTAAATGTAGCAAAGATGGTGGATTCTTGCAGACTTTAGACAGTGCCAATCTTAGCAGCCTATTTCTTGCTGTGTTACCAACATCCACACCGAGTCAGCTACATCTGAAAATTAAATCCTGTTTAATGCTGCGGACTGTATTTTCAGGCCATTTTGGTAAAGACCTTTAATCCACTCTATAATGCTTAATTCAGGAAAACAATGGCTAACTGTATTCTTTTTTCTCTTTATCAAAGGGGAACGATAAGAGAAGGAAGACCAAAGGACCGCTTGTCAGGCACTCTTAGTCCTACTGCTTTAGATTATTGAATGTATCAAATAATTCATTCAAGCACAACTAGCTACGAATACACTTTACATTCAGTAATAAATATTAAATCTTGTTACAGAGACCAAATGTGCTGCATTAAGGTTCAGGCTCATGTTTTTTGGAGCTCATCAGCAGTTGAAGGCAGGAGGCAGACTGCTGTAGGCTGAATAAGAGAATAAAATATTGAATCCACAGTGCAATCATTTGGCTTCAGAGCACTTGGATTATTCTGCAGAGCTGTTTAGGTTACTTTGTTTGTCATTTTTGGAATGGACTTGGGTTTTTCTAAGAGTAGAATGAGGTTACTTAAAAAAGTTAATGCAGTGCCAACAACACCACCACTAGAATCACCGTATGGGTGACTGATGTTTGCCCTCAGGCCCAGCTTTCGGCACAGCACCAGCTCTCCTGTGCTTCTGTTTCTTAAGATAATTAGAAGATACGTTGGTCCAAGAAGTTTGAAAACATGGAACAACTCTCTGGATGCTGATCAAATACTTTGTGACTTTGTGACCACCATTAAAAAAGCAGAGGTTTTGGCAGTTAAAGCACCTAAATGAGTTGATGTCCCAGCAAATTCATCCCAGGAAAGACTGCGCGATGCACAGAGCATAAAACACAAGAGCTGCATCTTGATAGGCCTCAGCATGTTTAATGTTGAAGTTTGTGACAGCACAAATAGAAAAAGATTGAACATGTTTGGAAGTGTTCCCAGGAAAAAGCCTGTCATCTATAAAAAGAGCACAGCATCACAGCTGAACAAACCACAGGTCTTCTGGACAGATGAGACCAAAGTGGAGATGTTTGGTCATAGTGCACGGTGCCACATTTGGCAAAAACCAATCACAGCATATCAGCACAGACACCTCATACCAGCTGTCAAACATGGTGCTGGAGGAGTGATAAGTTTGTTTAGAGTTGACCATGAACTCTTCTGTAGAGTCAGATGAGGCCATCTATCAGACAGCTAAAGCTGGGCCCAGCTTGGGTCAGGTGGCAGGACAATAATCAAGCACACTCGCAAGTCTACAACAAAAAAGAATCAAGGTGCTGCAATGGCCCAGTCAAAATCCAGACCCCAACCCAACTGAAATACTGTGGCAGGACCTTAAGAGAGCTGTGTATAAACTAGTGCCTGCAAACCTCAATGAAATGAAGCAATGTGATAAAAAAAGAGTGGGTCAGAATTTCTCCACAATGATGTGAGAGATTCAAAAAGTTAATGCTGCAAAAGGTGGTCCCTACAAGCTACTGAGTTTGTAGGACAAACAGGACTGTAGTTTCTTTTTCACATGACTCTGTTTGCATGCATGCATGCACGCATACATGTATGTAAATAAGACTGGCTGGCAGAGCTTGGGGTCGTTTTCATGCTGCAGAATTAAATTGCTGATAATCAAATACTGCTGTTACGGCCCAAAAGAAGTGTTAGGGGTTAAGGGTGGTTACAGTAGTAAGTTTGGATGAAAGTAAAAGCCAAACAACAAAAAACTGGGTTTTATTCAAAAGGAATTAACTCAATGACAGAGCCACACCACTATCTCACCACTACATAAAACAAAGAAGGACAACAAACTAAAAGACCCTGAATAGAAAAGAGATGGTTGAATAAATCAAAAGAAAACACTTCCGCTTGTAAAAGGCACTAGCTACCAGCACAAAGCACACCACTCCTAAGACTGGCCCACACTGAGACTGAACGGCGCTTCACCAGCTTTTATACTGCAGGGAGGCTAATTACTGAGAGGAGCCAGCTGTGCACTGGCTCCTCAAGAGAAATGGGTGGCAGCTGAATCTGTGGGAGAAACAGGACACACCCACACAGCACACAGAAGACCTGCTAGGGCCTTAACAGCCTCCTATATGGTAATGCATAATGTAGAGAATGTTTTATTTCATTTAATTATTTTTTATATAGAGATTCATCAACCCATGTTTTATTACATGTATTTTCATCTGCATTCACAGCAGTACTTCAGGGCCAGAGTGAGCAGGTGCTGGACCTGTAGGATCAGCTGACATCTTGTGCCAGAAAGTGTATAGCCGGAGCTTGAATGACCTTAGCCTATAGGGGGTAATCATTAAAGATTTTCAGTGACAAAAGAGCCCCGTGACGCGCCGGAGTTAGAAAATTATGGCTATTGGATCTGAAAGTGGTCTGACCTTCAAAGTTTCCTCCTGTCAAGAGAGCTTTAGGTGGACTGTTTTTGCAGAAATAAAAGGTGCCACATGTCACCCGAGGATACAAAGTTGGTGGTGCCCTTTTGTGTTCAGCCAGCGGTTCCTGGACACTGCTGACTCTGTCAGATTGACCAATGGTCTGTTAAACATTTGAAAATGCCAGCCAGCGGTTTGGATATTTTTATGTGCAGACTTGAGTTTGGAGGAGTTCCAACTTTTATAAAGGTGTAAAATAAACATTTTAGACTTTCCAGATTAGAACTGATCAGGTCTCTTTTGACTCTGTTCACTGAATCCTGAGTGAGTAAAATAAGTGCTACAGTGTGTAAATATGTTAACTGGTTTTTAATTGACTGTTTAAGTGAACGGTGAGTTTTTAGAACTTATATCAGAACGGTAAAAGTAGCAGCCCAAATACACAAGGCAACAAACTCAAAGTGCAATAAGTTAGTGCCATTTGAAAATATTGGTAACTTTTTGCTGCTGGCTTGATGGTTCAGAGTCACATCACTAGGTTAAATACAGCAGGTGTTTATTTGCTCTTTGTTGCTGGCGTTGACAGCACCTTCGAGGCAGCGCTGCCCTGCCAAATGCCAAACACGTCTCTTTGGAGTGTTGCTATTTTTTTGGACAGTTGAAGTGTGTGTAAGCACACTGTACACTTCAGCCTGAATGACTTTCTAACAAAAAAAAATGAATATTTAGTGTACAAACCATCGGTTTGTGGTCAGCTAGTATTATTTTGTCCCCTTTTGCACTGAGTTTTAGATCAGTTTGTCAAAATCTGAATTTTTTTAAACCACCCCTGCAGTGATTATTTTAACATAGACATCAGTGGGCTCTGGTTAAGACACTGGTAAAGTAAACTAAAGATAAAATGGAACAGTCACTGTGAACCTCAAAGACACCTGGTTTATTTGTATAAAGTTAAAGAATTGCTTACTTATAATGCTGTATTTATAATATATCGTACACTGATACTTCCATATCTGACTTATTGTATAGAAGTGTATATAGAACTTGCGTGTGTATAGTGTATAGAACTTTAGTTGATGACATAGTTTTATTACAAAAACGAGCTATAAATAATGCAGACTATTATGAACATGGGGGGAAGAAGGTTGCAAAACTTTTGCGTGTGTGTGTGTGTTTGTATTTTCTTTTCCTATATAAAACGTAACTAGTAAATTGGATGGAAACTTTGAGTTAGGCATATAAGTTCAGCCTGTTTTGGTCTCACTTACTGATTGTTAGATGTGAATTTATGATGGATTATTCATTTTTGTGTGACTGAAACTAAAATAAATTGAACTGAACTAAAAAAAATACTTTAATGAGGGTGGTTAGCACAGCTGCCTCACAGCAAGAAGGTCTGGGTTCGAATCCACCATCTAACCCAGGCCTTTCTGTATGGAGTTTGCATGTTCTCCTCGTGCCTGGTGGACTCTCCAGGCTCTGGTTTCCTCCCACAGTCCAAAGACATGCAGTTAGTGGAGTTAGGTTAACTGGTGATTCTAAATTGCCCATAGGTGTGAATGTGAGTGTGAATGGTTGTCTGTAGCGACTGGTACCTGTGTACCCTACAGCTCACCCAAGTAACTACATGTACAGCAGTTCATTTCAAAGGGTCGCTCTGCACTGTTCTGCAGCTGAGGACACAGCTAGAGATGATGAGAGAAAAGGGTTAGAGATGAGAAAAGCAACGCTGACTTTTAACTCCTTTTCTCCCTTTTCTCTTTTGAAAACTACAAATGACTTCCTACTTTTGTGTTCCATTTCCTGGACACTTTTTACACAGTGACCGCGGTGCGAACAGCTAAATCAGCAGTATTGTATATGCAGTTTTGCGTCATTACAAAGGTTCAAGTGCATAATAAGCGCCATGCCTTCAACCTTGTGAATTATAATTTAAGCAATTGGGGCTGCAAGGCATTCATTTTTCCCCCTTAGCTTCGCAACGTTAAGAAGAAATCAGCCATACACCTACCATCCACACGGTAATCAATCACACTTATGGTTTTAGTGTAACGTCGGTGACTAACTGGAATGCGCAGGGTGAGAGTAATTAAAAAAAAATCAGAGACACCGACAAGGCAGGGAGGGTGTGCTGTGTTTGTGTGCGGTGTGGTGGGATTGCCCACGTCCATACGCTGAGTGTGAGTGTGTGAGTGTGAGTGCGTATGTATGTATGTGTGAGACAGATTGACGGGGGTGAGACGAAAGAGGAGAGAGACTGCATATCTGATCCACACACAGAGCTTCCTTTCACAAAACACTGAAGACTGAACAGCTGAATCGCAATGCGCCCGGTACTCACGACCAATTAAGAGCCAGTGAGTAATTACTGACTGTGAGGATCCGGATACGCCCTGCATTACCTGCAGGCTTTTAAGAAACACATTTAGATGTTTTAGGCTATTCACTCATCGTTTTTTTTTTTAAAGATTTTTAACACGTCGTTCTCGTGGCTGAAGCTGGCTGGAGCCTGTGGACGGAGTGCGTCAAGTTAGCGCATGTATCCAACAAGTGGATGCATGTGTTTCATCACGGCAGACGATCCCCGGGACTAAAAACACAGGCAATCGGTGGATTCACAACCCGCAATTTTGTCACAATTGTTGTTTACAGCAGAGACGAAAAAGCCCCGCTAATTAGCTCAGATGTGGAGGTTGTCTGAGCTGATGGTGATGTATCTATGTGCGCATTTTCTCGGTCTTCTGTGCTGTTCCTTTTAATGACTCTGTGTGATATTGTTTCTAAACATATAACAAAAGGTAAGAGAGGTAAGCCCCCCGCACATTTTCTTGCTCTTCATTTATTGACCAAAAGGCAAATTGAGGCGGACACGCTGCGGAATCCACCTTTCCCCCCCGCACCCCCAACCCCTCATCCATGGATTCGCTTATCCTTTCCCTCGGTGACTGTGTGGGGAAGTTGGGATCCTCTCTGTAGACATTTCTGTATGACGAGGGCGCAGGTGGCATCCAGAGGTCGCAGCCATGCCGATGCATCCAGTTACCTCCACGCTGATGTACCGGGGGATCTGCACTATCCCTGACATCCTCTCCTACAGCGCACCGGTGAACCTGCCTGAAGACGAAGTTGAAGGTGAGTACCTGCTCGTATAGACCTGAAGGTTATCAGGACTTGTGCATATACGGACGGTGTTAATTTGTTGCCACTCCACACAACAGCTGTATGCGGCTGTGGTCAGCTCCTGCGGTGGAGTTCTTTTAAACAGACGCGCGGTCAGCACCTTGGACAGCGCTTGGGGAGCTTTGACAAGTATCGACACTAGAAATTACATGAATTTTATGAGGCAGTTTTTATTTTCACAGTTCCATTACTTGGTCTTGGTTATATTGAACAGAATATGTAAAAATTATCCTCATTTTCTTTCACTGATTGAAAATATTCCGTTTTTTTCAGTCCACCTGCAGCGTCTTATTTTCCCTAAATTTAAAGCTGAATTCCTTAAGAAAGGAATTCTGTCATTAGACGTTGCTATACGAGGACAGCGATGGATTGGCTCTAACTAGAACCAGAAGCTAGGAGCTGGAATTTGGGTTTTTGGATGCTGGAATTCACTGGCCTGTTAAGCCACATAGACATGGAATGATTTAGGGCAATTTAAGATGTCTTATTACCATCTTTCCTGAAGATTGCAAAAGGTTTGTCCCACACCTGCAAAGTTATTAAATTAAAAAAACAGTTAACTGTTTTTAAAGTTGAATATATCTGAAACACCTCTATGCACATTTAACCTTTACAGCACTATAGTGGCTCTCAATAGCAAAAGATGAGACAATGGCCTCAACAAACATGCTGAAAAATTACAGCTCTACAGAGGCATCTATATTTCAGCATCATGAGGATATTCACGCCAGGGGTGTTTGTTATGTGAACCTGTGACATCTGTACATTATCATACAGCAGCCCCTGAGACATGACTGAAGTCCCCAAGCGGGTGTGATTACAATAAGTTCTTGTTTTGCTGCCATGTTTTACGTGTATTTATGCTCTAAGCTGACATATTAATACTAAATGATTTGCCCCCTGCATCTCTGATCCCTTCGCCATAGTGATTAAACAGGCTTTCTTTGGGAAACAAAGAATAAACACATTCCTGACATATTTGATTGCACTGTTGGACAGACTGAGAGAGAGATGAGTGTGTGCAGAAACCTTCAAAAGTGATGCTACTTTGCTTGAAAGCTGTATTTCATGGTTTTGGGTGAAGTACAGACAAGCCTGGTCTTGTGAACATTTTTTTGTCTGAGAATGCTGGTGCAGAGAACTGTTAATGTTACCTGCGGTTGCACACATTTAACACTCCTTTGTCTAACATAAAGAGGTTTGCATTTGAGATACCAAAGAACCACTTGTATGCACATAATAAGGTTGGCAGGGGAAATGCTGTTCTGCACTGAGGTTGATATTAATTAGAAAAGCTGAGTGGAAAAGGCCAAATATGTATTGGTTTTAACTCCCAGAAGGTGTTCAAAGGCTGAACACCCCCAGCACTTTTTGCACATTACCTGTTTCATAAACAGAAATGACAGGACAAATGCAACATAGATCTGACTTGTTCATTATTGCTTATTGCCTTTTTTGCTTTGAAATCCTCCAAAAATGATAAAAGAGAAATGTGTCAGTACCAAAAAGTGATCTTTGCATGATGTCATGCTCTTGATTTTAATATTGCATCACTCCGTGCTTTATTGTCAAACAGTGGGGCTTCAGAAGTAGCTCTTGGCTGTTGAGACTGACAAAATTCTTTTCACCCCACCCTCCCACTTTACTGTCAGCTCTCGATGCAATAAACAGACAACTCTTCATTTTAACTGTAATTAGTCAAATCCACTCGTACCTGCTGCTTGCACTGTGTCAGGAGACAAAGTGAGCCATTTGGGTTTTACAGCTCAACTTATAGTGGCAGTTTGATTGGAGAAGCATTGGGATGCTTTGTGGAGAAAATAACAGCCTGTGGTAATGCACAGTTAACAGCAGCAACAGAAGCTGTTGTGATCATGTGTGAGGGATGTTTCAGAAAAGTGAAAGAAGCAGACTTTCAAGGGAGCACCAATGAGGGGATTTGAACATTGTTGCTGCTGTTAAGTGACAGTTTCACAGTCCCCCCCCCCCGAAAAATTAAAGAGTGATATAGAAAATGACAGGGCTGAATGGTTTGTTGACTAATAGCACCAAGAATATGAATTCTCATGTGTCAGTACTGGTTCTTACATTTACTCAGCTAAATTTTATGACAATATTGCTATTACTCATTATTTTTAGTGCTTCAAAGATGGAGGACAGTGCTGCAAGCTGGACTTCATTAATTCTGTGGAACCACTGCAGAAAGTGTGTTAGCCTCCAAAAATAGCTAGCTAACCAGTGTTAACCTAGCTGACTTTACTATTTCACCTATGGACTGTATATAAAAGATGGGCATAGCCTCCGAGTCCTGTTTCACCCATAAACTGTAAAGAAAAACTTGAAATATCCTCTGAGTCTGAGGAGTGAAGCCACTCCAGAAGCATCTTACACCTTTGAGTTCTTTTGAATAGGCAACAGGGGGCATCTCAATTCAGCTCAATTCAGCTCAATTCATTTTAATTCAATTAAATTGAAATAGCACCAAATCACAACAGCAGTCACCGCAAAGTGCTTTAAATTTCACAATAACACAAAAAGAATTCAGATCCTTCTTCTCACTTGATGTTTTGCGTCAGCAATCGCTTTCCTAATGAGGCTGTAGTGTCTTTTCAGTTTCAGTTTTCAATGAATATAACATAATAATAATTTGTCTATTATTGTCCCTATTACAGCCAAAAACACAATTAAGCAGGTTGTGCTTTCAGGTGGACATAACTTGTGCCTAACAAACATCTACCAAATGAACATGCACTGGCATTAGTTTCTCTTTTCCCTCCGTTGTCACATCTGGTTTCAAATTACCAAGATGCAAGGGCCAAAATATTTAAGCTGTGCACACACTGGAAGCAATTTGAGACCACAGAAAGTGAATATTTGATGACTTTAAGTGACTATGGGAGAAATAACGGCTGGCGATGCAAAGCCGGCAGGACCAGTGATGAACACTCAGGTGAGACAACCAAAGAGAGTGAAGAATACTGTTGATTTACATGTAACCTGCTAGTAAAGACATTAGAGAGTCACCTAGGCAACTGGAGCCTGGAATGTGACCAGCTGGCAGCTTGAAAGCGATGCACGACAAGCGATTTGCTTCCAGTGTGCACGCAGCCTCGGGGTTAAAGATGGAACTTCACCAACCAGCTGGTGACTTCACTGAGGCTGTGTCCAACACTCTACGTTCTCATCATTTTAAGCTAGACTGGTCACTATGAGACTGTCTGTTACTAATCAAAAGCTTCTGTTAAATTGTTACTGTTAATATTCTTGATCCAAATCCGACGAGCATCACGTGCACGCTTGGAAAACCTATGAAATCTCAGATGGGGGCGCTCTTTGTGATGTAAAGGCTTGTGTGATTTGCTCTTGGTTTTATTCCAAAGTTTGAGTTGAGACATTCATACTGTATGAAAATGCCACTGCAGTATCAGGCAGGGGTACTTTGCAGATGCCAGACATAAACATGATTTTGTAATGACAAGTTTTTGGAAAAGACAATGATAAGAGGTTTCATTGTGTTTCTTTAAATGACAAATCTGATCCATAATAATGTCTAAACTGTAAATATGGATACTTGGAATACCATGGTTACTAGGAATTACATTTTAACAAACCCAAGTCTTAATGTTAATGTATTTTCTGGATTGCAGTCAATTCAAATATTGCAAACATTCAAATTGTAATATGCAGTAACATGTTTCGATTAAATTTTGACAGCAGTGACATTTCAGAAATGACTCGTTGAGGAGAAACGCACTGTCCAAGCAGCAGTGTCGCTCTCTTCTAGAGAGGGACGAGAATTGGCTCGAAGTCTGAGGTGTCACAATCATCAGCTTGGCCGCCCGAGAGACAAGACTTTGTCAGAAAATGAAATAGCACATTAGTGAATATGTGTGTGTGTGTGTGTGTGTGTGTGTGTGCGTGCAGAGGCACAGGAGGCTCAAACCCTCTTGGTGCGCATAACCAAGTACTTGATTTTCAATTACTGGCTTGGACACCCCTGAGAATGGACCAATGGCACCAAACTTTGTGACCAAGAAGGCTGTCAAAGCTATAATAGGAAAAAAAAAATTTTTTTTTATTGCTGTGTATGTGTGTGTGTTTGTGTGTGTATGTGACAGAATCTGAGAGCTGGTAGCAAGTCCTTTAATGTACAATAATGTGACCATAAATTGAATTGGACTCCATATTCTCCATTTTCCCTCCTACACAAGAGGAAAAAACAGTTGGTCATATTACAGGTGCTCAATATAGTTTAGACCTCCTCCACCACTACAGACACACACACACACACACACACACACACACACACACACACACACACACACACACACACACACACTCTAAATTATTTGGTTTCTATCACTATCTGTCTGGCAGTCCACCAAATCAAGCTTTAGGTATTCACCTTAGCCAGATTAGGACAGTGTTGATGTACAGAGAATTAACAATC
>VUQJ01044040.1:91754-102466 GCA_015108635.1 Andinoacara biseriatus
AAGGTTTTTTAGGTTCTTTAACAGTAAAAAAATTTATTCACAAATATACATTAATTGGTGTGCAATTACAGCTTCCAACAAATTGATGCATTCTCATAAATTCAGAATTAATCCATTAAAAATACATAAGAGCTGGTGCCGGTTTGTGGAAGCTGTCATGTCCCCCCACCTGCATTTGATAAAGCAAAATATATTTTTATGTCTTTTATGTTTTTGTGTTTATTCACTAAAACCAGCTAATGTGAAAAACTAAGTACGCCCCATGATTCAGTAGCTTGTAGAACCACCGTTAGCTTCAAAACCCTGAAGTAATCATTGTCTGTGTGACTTCATCAGCCTCTCACATCACTGTGGAGGAATTCTGGCCCAATCAATGTTGCTTTACTTCACTGAGATTTGCAGGCATTCGTTTATGCTGTTTTTCCACTAGTACCTTCTCTGCTTGACTTGACTCGGTTTTCAGGCTTTTCCATAACGTGGTAGTACCTGGTACCGGGTACTTTTTTTTAGTACTTACGAAGCTGCGGCTCCAAGGGAGCTGAGTTGAGCCGAAAACGTGGCATGGCACTGATTGGCCAGGCACTAGATGAGTCATGAGAGCAGTGACTACACACTGACCAACACTGTCATTTTTGCGCTTGGCGGCTGACGACAGCATCCAGAGGAAGCTCCAAATGACGCCATAGGGAGGTACTCAATTGTAATGGAAAACAAACGAAACAGAGTAGATTTGAGTAGAGTAGAATAGAGTTGAGTAGGTACTAGTGGAAAAGAGCCACTGAGGTCCCACAACAGTATTTCAGTCAGGTTGAAGTCTGGACTCATTCTGTTGTAGATTTGATACTGTGTCCTGTTGTGTGACTCAATTTCAGCCAAGCTTTATCTGTAGTTCAGATGTCCTCATATTTAAGTCTAGAATACTTTGGTATGCAGAGGAGCTCATGGACGTCTCAATGACTGCAATGGTCCTGGTGCTGCAAACCAATCCCAAATCATGACCCCTCCACCTCTGTGCTGACTGATGGTGTGAGGTGTTTGTGCTGATATGCTGTGTTTGGTTTTCTCCAAATATGTTGCTGTGCTGTGGCCAAATGGACTTATAAAGACTCGGGGTGTGTAAACCATTTTGCTCAGCATAAACATCTGCACTGCTGTGCCTCTTCAGGTTACAAGGCCCTGGACAAATACACACTTCTTATCACATCCTCCCATTAAGTTTGTTGTTCTGTATTTAAAACTTGGATACAAAAACAGTTCAAATCTAAACTTCACAGGAAAAAAGAAAATCAAGCTAAATTACATAACTTCACTGCAATCCATACAAAGGTCATTTCACTAAAAGCCAACAACGTAAACCTGATGGTCACACAAACGCGCAGCTTGTAGCTGGCTGTGCAGTGAAGTGGTCATTATGCACACTGCAACACAGGCCCTCTGTTAGCGCACGCCTACAGAAACCTGCATTCTCCATTTGTTTCATTGGTCTACCTGGTAATGAGTGACACAAGCTCAACTCTGAGCTCTCCGTCCATTATATTTGTGAATCAGTGTAAGCAACCCCTGATACTTTCATCACCTGCTTCAACCAACTTCATTCATCCACCTTTCCCTTTCTTCACCTTCCCTCCATAGCACACCACCATCTCACCATCACTTCCCCTCCTTTCCCCATCTCCCCTCCCCTTTTTAAAACCCTGCATCTCTCCACGCCTCTGCGCCGCTTCTCTCTCCTTCTTTTCCCTTCTCTTTTCCCGTCTTTCCCAATCTGGAAGGACAGCAGGATGGAGGACAGGGAGTGGACCGTGTGCCTTCTTGTCCTTTTGGCATTGGGGTGGACTGATGCTCAGACTAACGACACTAACTTAAGGTGAGGTGCGTGCAGTAGAGTTGTTCTGTATGAATCTTTGTGAATCTTTTTTCTTTTCTATATCCTGAAGACCATGTGCACATGTGGCAAGCAGTTTTCAAGCCCACATCTGAGCAGATTAAGTACCGTGCATGTGTGAGACTGTTTCCTCTCCTGGTTGCAGTATTATGATTACTGAAAGTAGAAATGGAAGGTTGCAGTGCTAGAAAGATGTGGTTGGCATCCCATAAACACACAGACAGACAGGCGGACACGTAATGACAGCGTGCTGTAATTTATTGTGATTAAACAGGGCAAATGTGCAGCGGTAGTGCTCGCGTGTCATATGGTTTTTTTTTTTTTGTTTTTGTTTTTACAGCTGAGAAGTAATTTTTTTTAAATGCTTGCTGAACCCTTTGTTTGCACAGACTTCCACACAAACAAGGTGTAAATTGAACATGAGAGACAAACAAATGCCTGTGGGCTGTTCAGCTCCAGAGGGTCAGAAGGGAGGGACTCCAGCGCTGGGATATTTTGGCCCAGTGTGGCCTTAGAGTACCGCAATAGACACACCATGCATGCCTGAAGAACATAACAGAAACGAAAACAAGCTGGAAAACAGCTCTATAATGGAAGGGATTATACATTCAGCCTCGCTGACTGCTGCTGAGTAAAGTTTAAGCCTGAATTCCAGCTGCAGTTTTGGCAGAAAACCAGATGCCAGATCAGCCAACATCTCAATTAACAAGTCTGGGCCCGGCCAGTGCAGCAAAATTAAAAGTCGAAGCTGGCGCTGCTTTGATGTGTGTTTATCTGTGTGTGAAAGAGTGGGTGTGCGTGCCACCAAACCATGTGTGATCAGGCTTATGCGCAGTGGTTGCAAAGTGAGTCTAGTTTTCTTGTGGTGCAAAGTGTGGAGATAGCACATATACTGAATATTAGCCTGGTTTGGCCAACTTCTATAAAAAAAAATATACCATCAGAGTTCACTGGGAACTTCTCCGGCCTCGGAGAACAGAGACAGACTGTGCCACTGTGGTTTCAGAGTGTATCTAAACGTGTGTCTGTGTGAGTCTGTGTGGGTCTGTGTGCAAGGTTTTGCCTCAATGCTCTTCAGTATAGCTGCATAAGCAGCACATGAAGTGAATGGCAGGTTTTCTTTTCTCTTTCAGGCCAGTCTTCCTCTGTGGAGGCCACCTGGTCACAGACTCTGGCATCGTGGCCAGTGAAGGTTTCCCCAGCTTCTACAAACCCAACAGCAAATGCATCTGGTACATTACTGTGAGTCACGGGCGTGTTTCAGGCTGGGACAGGGGTGTAGTTAAACTGTGGTAGATGGAAACCTATCCAGGTGACCAGATGTTGTGAACATTTTGCATCACCTTGCTTCAAGACACTGAAGCTGAATCACTCTACTGCCAAAAGTGTGTGATTCTTAGACAACTGGAAAAAAAATTGTAACAAAACTAATGAAATGGAGGTCATTACATTAACCGCAGGAAGTGAAAGCGGAATAAGGAAACCACCACCAACAGCCTCAACCATCAACCATCTCAGGCCAAGCTGCTCCTCACAGAACTACAGGGAGAACTACAGTGTTAGGAAGCTCTCTCTAACAGCACAGAATAAGAACCAAAACATTCCTTCACAATTCCTCGGTTAATGCCAAACAACATCACAAGTAGAACTAAAACTAACCGCGCATCCATGTGGCGTAGTAATAATCTGAAAGTTTGATTAGTTTTGATTACATGATTAGTTTGAAAGTTATTTTTAGCAGTACTCCACATCTGTGTAATAACTATGTTGTTTCCACCCTAGGACACAAAAGTACGTAAAGAGATCAAAATGGGGAAAAACGACTTCCCATTGGAGATAGTTTAAATGAATTTCAGGAGTGGGACAACAGCTCAGGCACTTCCCTCACGCCTGTCATTAGTTCTTGGGGAGCCGCCGCCAGTCCTCACTGGGGCCTTCCCCAAAGCGCAGACTCAGGCTTAGATCTATCTTTATACCATCTGCTGTTTTCCTTCAAGAAGAATTGTCAGTCTGAGGAAGTGGTCACTGCAAGTGAAATGGGAACATTTGTGGAGCACACATACTTGAATAAGCATGTGTTGTTATTTGTACACAAGCACCGCAGCATCCCGACATTAAGAGCACTCATTTTTGACATGTGACCAAAGAAAAAGTGCAGCTACTGTTGGGCTGATGATGAGTAACATCTGTGCTGTTCAGTTTTTTGGATAAGTTTAACTATGAAAGTTTTACATTTCTGCCCCCCAGAAAGATTCCAATACTTATGTTAGTACAATAAAACGTGCACTATACTGATCAAGCATAGCATTATGAGTGCCTGCCTAATATTTTGTTTGTCCCCTTTTGGTGCCAAAACAGTCCTGAGCTGTCGAGGTATGGAGTCCACTAGACCCCTGATGGTGTGCTGTGGGATCTGCACCAAGATGTTAGCAACAGGTCCTTTAAGTCCTGTAAGGTGGGGCCTCCATGGATCTGACTTTTTTGTCCAGCACATCCCACAGATGTTCAATTGGAACAAGACCTGTGAAATTTGGAGGCCAAGTCAACACCTCAAACCTGTTGTTGTGCTTCTCAAACGTTTTTTTTCGCTTTATCCTGCTGAAAGAGGCCGCAGCCATCAGGGAGTACCGTTTCCATGAAAGGGTGTACATGATCGGCAGCAATGCTGTGGTAGGCGGTACGTGTCACAGTTAGATTAGATTAGACAGACTTTATTGTCATTCAAATTTATACAGTACAGTGCGCATAAGAACAAAATTTTGTTGCTATGCCTCGACATCATCTAAAATTCTAAAAATTTTAAATGTCAATATTGTGTGTAATATATAATGCGAAATTGACAATATATACAGTGGCAGCAAGCTCACAGCAACAATATACTTCACAAAGTAAGTTTTATGAGGTAGTTAAGAGGAATAAACAGCATTTTTATCTAGTGTTCAGCAATCTTATGGCATACGGAACAAAACTGTTTCTCAATGTAGCTGTTCTGCATCTAAGACTCCAGAGCCTCTTTTCAGAGGCCAGTAACGAAAACAGTCTGTTGTAAGGCTGGGAGGGGTCTTTGAAGTGAGATTCCTATTATTCGTTCCGCTGTCTTCACCACCCTCTGTAAGTGCCTCCAATCAGAGGTGTTGCAGGCTCCCGCCCAGACTGAGATTCCACTGGACAGCACGCTCTCTATGGTACCCCTGTAGAAGATGGTGAGAATCGGAGAGGGGATGTGTGGTGTTTTTATTCGTCTTAGAAAGAGCATGCGCTGCTGGGCTCTTTTAACCAGAGCTTCAATGTGAGTAGTCCAGGTCAGAGTGTTTGTTAACTGTACCCCCAGGAACTTCGTTTTGCTGACAGTCTCCACTGCTGTATCATCGATAATGAGTGGTGTGTGGATGAGTTTGCTCCTTCTGAAATCGATGATAAACTCTTATGTTTTCTCGACGTTCAGGGCCAAGTTGTTGATCTCACACCACTTGATCAAATGGTTCACCTCATCCCTGTAATTCAGGTCGTTGTCATTCTGGATTAGACCCACAACTGTAGTGTTGCCTGCAAACTTCACAATGTGATTATTAGCGAACCTAGCACAGCAGTCATGGGTCAACAGGGTGAACAGTAGCGGGCTCAGGACACAGCCCTGGGGGGAGCCAGTGTCACCCACCCTCACCAACTGAGGTCTGTTTGTTAAGAAATCCAACAGCCAGTTACATAGGTGGTTGCTGAAGCCAAGAGAAGACAGTTTGCATATCAGGTGTTGAGTGATGATGGTATTAAACGCAGAGCAAAAGTCCAGAAACAACATGCGCACATGTGCATTCTTTTCTTCCAGATGTTCTAAGCTCAGGTGCAAAACAGATGATATAGCATCATCCACTGAACGATTTGGGCGATAAGCAAACTGGTTCGGGTTGAATCTGGGAGGAAGTTGGGAGGTGATGTAGTCCTTAACCAGCCTCTTGAAGCACTTCATCATGACGGGGGTGAGTGCTACAGGGCGGTAATCATTAAGGGAGGAGATTGTGTGTTGTCTGGGAATCGGAGTGATTGTAGCAGTCTTTAAGCATGATGGAACAATAGCTTGCTTCAGCGAGGTGTTGAAAATGTCTGTGAGAACCCCGGCCAGTTGGCATATTCCCTGAATATGCGTCCGGGGATGTTGTCAGAACCTGCCGCATGGATGGCAGGATGCAAGCTGTCCCAGCAGAACATTGCATAAAGCAATTCTGCCTCCGCCGGCTTGCCTTCTTCCCATAATGCATCCTGGTTTCAGGTGTTCCCCAGGTAAGCAACACATGCACGACACACGTGATTCATCAGACCAGGCCACCTTCTTCGTGATGCTTTATCGTCCAGTTCTGATGCTCATGTGCCCATTGTTGGTGCTTTTGGTGGTGGACAGGGCTCAGCATGGGGACCCTGACTGGTCTGCGGCTATGCAGCCCCATACACAACAAACTGTCACACACTGTGTATTCTGACACCTTTCTATCAGAACCAGCATGAACTTTTTCAGCAATTCATCTGTTCGGACCACACGGGCCAGCCTTCACTCCCCATGCGCATCAATGAGCCTCTCGCTGGCTCACCACTGTTCCGTTATTGGACCACTTTTGATAGATACTGACCACTGCAGACCAGGAACACCCCACAAGAGCTGTAGCTTTTGGGGATGCTCTGACCCAGTCGTCTAGCCGCCACAATTTTCCCCTTGTCAAACTCGCTCAAATCGCTACACTTGCTCATTTTTCCTGCTCCTAACACATCAGCTTTGAGGGCAAAATGTTACTTGCTCCATATATCGAACACACTAACAGGTGCCAATCGTAAAGAGATAACTGGTGTTATTCACTTCACCTGTCAGTCGTCATAATGTTATGTTTAATCAGTATATACACTACATACTTGCATAGTGCTCCCTCAAATTGAGCACAGCAACTTGTGAACTTACCAGAGAAAAATATTGTAATGTGACTGTGATCATCCTGTTAGCTGCATCAGTCTGACATATTTTGTTCCTCTGGAAATGATAACATTTTTACTAGAATTTAAAATTAAACACAGAAAATCTGTTATCATGACTTCAATACCCTCTTTGTCATCTAGTAACTCACAGGTATAAGAAGCCTTAAACACTTCAGTATCATCAAGAACACATCAGTAATTATTACTGAGCTGATTCACTCTGAGTGTCTTCTTGTTGTGCTCAAAGTAGTACAAGTACCGATAAATATTCATAGTGTGTTAAATAATCTGTGGTATAACATTTTTTTCTTTGCAAAAACCTGAAACATGTTGCTCCTGAAGAAAGCATTCACTTACAAATCATTTACTCCCGTTCTCCAACATGTTATCCCCTCCAGGTCCCAGAGGACCATGTGGTCATGTTATCTTTCCGCGTCTTTGACCTGGAGGCTGACCCCACCTGCCGTTATGACTACCTGGACGTCTACAATGGTCACTCCCGATTGGTGCAGAAGCTAGGTCGTTTCTGCGGGACCTTCAGGCCCGGTGCCCTCATCTCCACCTCCAACACCATGATGTTGGAGATGGTGACCGATGACGCTACTGGAGGACGAGGGTTTCTGGCTTCTTTCAACGCAGGGAAGCCACATATGGAAGGTGCGGACAAGTAATTCTGCAAACATTATACTGGTGCTTCAGCACACAGTTTTGTCTTTTCCCTGCAAACACAGGGCAACACTGTGGTTCTGGATCTGGAGTTTAATATTTGTATAAACTGGCTGTTATCTAAACTCAGCATATTATAGCAGGCCTCTCTTTTCAACTCCATATTCTTTTTCATGTCCCCACAGAGAACCAGTTCTGTGGAGGACGACTGACTAAATCGCAGGGCTCTGTCAAGACGCCCAACTGGCCCAACTCTAATTATCCAGCGGGTATCAGCTGCTCCTGGCACATCTCTGTAGAGCCGAGCAATGTAAGCAGATCATGATCGTGAAAAGGAAATTCCTTTCACAAGCTAGAACTACATGCTAAAGAGATACTAGAAGTATCTGAAGTCAGCCAAGTTCACTAGATAGGCTAGCTAGCATCCATTTTTATAATAGAGACACTGAACAGCATGGCGTGCCAACAAATGTTAAGGTGCAGTCACCATATATAGCAACTAGGCTACCAAAATACTTTCCAAAGGTGACAGCATTGTAAAAGGGCAGCTGAAGTCATTGTTAGCAAATAGCAAAGTTGCATCATCCACTCAACCTAAGTAGAAAAGTGACCCATCAAATATTTTAGATTCAGTGGCTATTTAAATATACAAAAACCAAAGGTGCTTTTCTGTATCTTTAACACTAGTGACATTAGTAAGCGAGTAAATTAAATTTAACTTACGAGTCCACAGATCTCAAGCTCTCAGTTCTACATTAGAGACAGTCACAGCTTTCTTAGCTAACACGTTCTTGTTTTTAATTAATAAATAGGTATATTCAACAGCACCACATAAATAAGTCCAAGAAAATAGATGGACATTAGGCTCAAGAGTTACACTTACACAGGTACACGTTGAGGATCTGAGCGTTATTTACATAAAAATAAAAAACAGTGTTGTTAGCTTTGTAAAATTGGACAAAAAAGATAACATTTAAAAATTTTTTTGTCAATCTACTCTACAATCTTACAATGCACTGAAAATGTAAACAACTCAAAACAAAGAAACAAACAAATACTCCAAAATAATTCACATATGATGCACCTAGCAAAAAAAATCTAGGCTTAAATCTTTATAAGATATACAAATAGATCATAACAAGATTAGAAAATATGCACAAGAGCTACAGTATCATTACAGTTTTTGTCTACTTGCACCAAATATTAGACAAATCAAATTTCTATTGTATATACTGCTGCGTATGTTAAATGTCTTGTGTTGGAGGAACAGGAATAAATTGGTAGTAAAGGAAGTGATACACCTAATGCAGTTTATGTATGTGAGTGTGACAGCGGCCTTATGACGAAGTTAAAATGAAAGAGCTCTTTGAGTGCCTGCAGGCCTGATCATGTGTGCCAAGAGATTGAACTTAAGGAAAGAGGGAAGGAAGCAAGGGCGAGAGAGGGAGTAAATGCCCCTCTGTCTTTAAGAACTCCACCACCACCTCCTGATGGCTGCACTGTACACGGTTCATGAAAATTAGTCAGGAGCTCCACTCCCTGCCAAGAATTTCATAGTTTTGTGCTGCCACCTCTTTTCCAGGTGATTGAGGTGAAGTTTGAGAAACTGGATCTGGAGCCTGACATGTACTGTCGTTATGACTATGTGGCATTGTTTAATGGGGGAGAAACAGATGACTCGAGGAGGATTGGGAAATTCTGCGGAGACAAACCACCAGGGTGAGATTACTGTTCAGAAATAAGCTAATTTAAACTAAGCAACATCTCACAGCAGAGCATTGCCAACGTTTTCATACTCTCACATCTCCTTTCTTCCACTTGTCCTTCTCTTTATCCTTTCTTCCTTTTCCCATACCTTACATAGAACTATAGTGACAAATGGGAATGAGCTCCTTGTCCAGTTTGTGTCTGACCTCAGTGTGACCTCAGATGGATTCATGGCCCACTACTCCAGCGTGCCTCATGGGTCCCGCAGACCCACTGCTGGAGGTGACTTCATCCACAGACCGGAGATCACCTCCACGACACAAACACCAGGCTTGAGGCCAAGCAAACCCACCAAACCAACCCCCAAACCAGCTCCCAAACCCAAACCAAGCCCCAAGCCCAAACCAGCTCCCAAACCCAAACCAAGCCCCAAACCCAAAACCACCCCAAATCCAGTTCCCAAACCCAAACCAAGCCCCAAACCCAAAACCACCCCAAATCCAGTTCCCAAATCCAGACCAAGCCCCAAACCCAAACCCACCCCAAAACCAGCCCCCAAATCCAGACCAAGCCCCAAACCCAAACCCACCCCAAAACCAGTCAAAAAGCCATCAGGAAGGCCACCGCTGGTAAAGAAACCTCCACTACGCAGACCTACTGTCAAGCCAGCAGTCAAACCCACATCCAAACCTCCACCATCTAAACCTAAACCAACTAAACCTACACCAAAACCCAAATCTAAACCTGGAATTAAACCTACACTTAAACCTAAAGTCATTAAACCAACTCTTAAACCAAGAATCAAGGCTAAAACCACACCTGTACCTGTGCTAAAGACTAAGCCCACCATAAAACCTAAAGTAAAACCTGTGAAGCCAACCCCTAAGGCAGAAGTTAAACCAACAGTCAAACCTAAGATGAAGCCCACATCATCACCTAAACCAGAATTAAACACAACAGTGACAAAGAAACCTGCAGTGAGCACAAAACGTAAGTGGAATGAAATGGTTTTATATGTTTAACCTGCTTTTTGCCTCCCAATATGTATTTGTGCTTAACTGTATTAGAAAGTGGTTGTTGCTGCATGTTTTTCCTGTAGCTTTACCACTGAACCCACTGTGTACACAACCTTGTAAGAGGACAGGAACCCTCCAAACCAGCTTCTGCCCTCATGACTTCGGTGAGCTACAACACAAGCTGCACTTTACGTTTTGCAGAACTCCTCTTCATCTCTTTTCACATCTTTACCTTTACAAACTATCACTTGTTTCGACACATTTTCCCCTTGGTGACGCATGCTTTTCTTGTGATTCTAGCTCAGTTTTCTTACCAATGGGTTATTTAATTGATAAACAGATTCCTCAGATAATGGTTCAGAGAATTCTTGGATGTTTGGCCAAAAAACATTACAAATAGATATTTGATGTTTAAACACAATTCAATAGTAATTTATTGAACAACATAACCTTTGTCTGTTGGTGACCACAACACTCTT
>VUQJ01044042.1:15487-26537 GCA_015108635.1 Andinoacara biseriatus
TAAAAAAAAAAAAAAAAAGGAAAAAAAAAGAAGAATGTGTGCTGTTGATAACCTATACACATAATACCCGAAGAGTACTGTTCATATTAGTATTTTTTTTTTGCCTGAGATGACTTCTACAGAAAAGAGAAGAGCAAAGTAAATAACCATATACCCTTTACTGGACGCCACGCAGTGCACTTTTATCCAAACTGCCTGAGTGAAATCTGAGTGAATGGCTAAGCCGGTCAGATTCAGCTGATTTGTAACAGCACCTGATGGAGCTCATTTTCACGGAAGTAATGGCCGACATTTTGAGTTGTTATAGCAGTAAAAGTGCAACTAATAGCACAAATTATGGCTTCACTCCATTTGGGCATGCCAGTGAACCATACTAGTCATCCAGCAGCCACAGTTTCATGAATTTGGTACAGCAACAGCTAATAGAAATCATTAATAACATCTGTTTTTGGCAAGATAGTCTCTTATTGAAAGCGGTCTAATTGGTGTTATACTGTAACAAAAGTCATGCCCTCTCTGAGAGGTAGCCCCACTGTGCATCTGTCATGTATTGCTGTCACAGGGACAGCCTTAAATTGTGAATAAAATAGACCAGAATTCTCAATCCTTATACACACAAATGCAAAAAGTCAAGTCAAAAAGTTTTATTTTCTACTGCATCTACAAATAAAATGTTTGCACAGCACTGCATTCTCTTTTTGAGGAGCAAAAGCAAAGTTTTGGTGGACTATTTTGCATAAGAATGTATCATATGACCCTTCAAACATAATTAATTGCATTTACATTAAAAAAAATATCTATATACACCATTCAAAACAATACACACTTTAATTTAAACGTGAAAACTGTGATGTTTACAACTAGTATCTTTGCATTTAGAAAATGAGACACATTTTCCACAGAGTGCCATTAAAAATGTGTTTATGGGATGGCAGGTGTCTTCTGGAAATATCATTAGAGCAGTGGTGTGTGTAATTCAACAACTTCCTGTTTGCTTAGAGCATTGGCAGGTAATTTATCAGAAAATCAAGTGCTTAAATCCGTGATTTCACTACAATGAGAGACACAAACTGGGCCCAAGAGGACGGTGTAGTTGCGTTTTTACTACACTTGCAGTGGCAATCCAGGCCTGGTTTAGATATAAGCTGAGACTTGGCTGTGTACTTTTTCTTTTTTCTATATTGCATTGGTAATTGTAGGATGAACTGTCATTCTGGTGAAGTTATCTTAGGATTTCCATGGATTTATAGTTTAATGTGAAACATAAGCTGCCAGAAAAAAAAGGATGTTGGGGCAGCACAAACAACATGCAAACACAACTAACTTTCATCTTTTATGCTGGTTTGGTAAAGACTTATTCAGACATTTACTAGTTACTGAACAGTAACACTCATCCAAAAATGTGCCTGCACACAATGAAATTCTGATTTTTGTCTCTACCAACTAGTGAAGAAATCTGGTTCTGCAGTGGCTGTATGCCCAACTCGCTAACTATTTCCATCTGCCTGACTTCCAGTACAGTCACTTAGAAAAGAAAACCCACTGTTCAATGTGGTAAGCGCTTAAGTACAATTCCCAACATCCCCCTGTCTCTAAAGCTCACACCAGCATGGACTCTAAACTCAATACTCTTAGTTTAAGGTTTAATTATTCCACAGTAAATTCTGGTTGCTTTGTGCTTCTGGTTATGGCCTTCACCTTCACTTCATTAATTCAGCACGACAGACATGATTTCTGTGGAAATCCTAAGATTAGGTGTAGAATTTTTTTTTTTTATAAAGTTCTGAGTATCTGAGTCAGTTATTATGCTTTGCAGCATAACAACTGACTCATCCAGGGACTTAGGCTTCATGGGGCTGAAGAGATTGAGATATACTTGATCATTGTTGTGTGTAATGACAGCAAAGGTGCAGATGCTGCTAACAAGAAGATGCCATATACCACAGTGATGAGCTGCAACATTAAAAGCACTGACAGGTGAAGGGAATAATGTAGATTTTTATTCTTATTATTGTCATTATATTTTTACAATGTAATGTTTTGCTAGAAATCTATTCATGTTTACTTTAATATGTACCTACTTAAAAAAATGTTGTTCTGGCCTGCAAACTCCCCAAATATCTGCATTCTTGGTTATTGTATTCAGTCCAAAAAAATCTTAGAAACATCGTGTCTAACCACATACTTACTTTAGAGGGCATTACCGGATATGTCCTTCAACATGCAGATTAAGCAAATATGTAGGACTGCTGTCTTGCATCTGGGCAATTTTACAAAAATTAGAAACATGCCGTCTCAGAGTGATGCTGAAAAGCTAGTTCATGTATTTATTACTTCTGTGCTGGACTGTTATAATTCATCCTTGCCAGGTACCCCCAAAAGCTCCCTCAAAAGCCTTCAGCTGATACTGACAGGGACTAGAAAGAGAATAATCAGGCCCCATCATATCTTGAAAATCTCATGGTACCGCATTATCCTAACAGAGCACATTGGTCTCTCTTTTTTATTTTCCCCCACCTGTTCTGTCCAGCAGCTTAAGCAAACAAAATTATTGTCTGGATGCGCTGTTGTGCCAAACAGCTTTGATGTGCCAAGAGGAGCTTTATTGTGTGCTCCTCTTGTTGTTATTTATTTATTAACATTATAATTTTTTCTTTATTAAGATTTAAATGGTACGGCACGACTTCACCAGAACCAATAGGCGAAAGTCCCGGGGGGGGGGGGGGTATAACCAATTGCTGCACCTGTGACAAAATACCAGAGCACAAACAAAAAGGGAACAGAGCAAATAACCACCAAAAACAATAGCAATCAGTGTCTGAAAGAGAAGTATAAAGCAAAAGACAAGCATACACTCTTGTTCTATTGCTTGTGCGTGCGTGTGTGCGTGTGTGTGTGCGTCCGCACCTGTGTGCGTGTGTATGTTTGTCATGAAACGTACTTGGTATAGAGGCGCCATGATTGTGATGTGATTGTTGGGGTTTCTCTCTATCGTTGTAGGCTCTTTACCTTACAGAATAAAGTGCCTTGAGGTGACTGTTGTTGTGAATTGGTGCTATATAAAGGGAACTGAATTGCACGATGGGTCAGAACTTTTTTTTTAAAACACAATGAGGAATATTTGTACAATTTTAGGCACAATGTTTTATGGAAGCTTTTCAGCAAAATCTAAATGTCTATTTTATCTCAAGCAATAAGTGGGAAGCTTTATGTTCCAGCCACTATTTGATCCCAGATCATGAAAGTTTGCCAAAGAACTACCACCCTCTTCCAAAAAATAAAGGGAATATTATCACAAACTCCTGCCTGTCACCATATAGAGCATAAAAGTAAGAAATTGTGGAATAGCTAACAGTTACTGTATAAAGATATGCTACTGGAATATTTTGTTACTGTCCATTATGTATCCTTTGTATTCAACATTTCCTTTAACTAAAACATCATATGAATTCATCCACACACAATATGAAAGGGAATCATAAGAGGAAGATGTTCTTAACCCATAGAGAAGCATGTGATCCTTAACACAATACAATGACCAGTATTCCAGTTATTAGATTTTGGCAGGATAGATTTTTTTTCCCTATGTGCTCTTTCCTTCAGACGAATATAAAGGCACTTTTTAAAAAATCCTTAACCTTTGATAAGTTACTTTGTGGTGTTCTTTGAGGAATGCCTTCTGCAATTCCAAAATAAAACTGTGGCGAAAGTATTTATCCTGTAGATTGCAGAGGATCAAAGTGAAGGAACCGATCAGAAAATCAAATCTAATGTCCTCATAATATGGACTAAAAGTATTTTAGCTGACAGACTCTTTTCATGGCAGAGAATTTTACTTGTCATAGCAGGAAAAGTGCAGGAATTACTGATAAGGCCACAAATAAATGTGCAACATTTAAGCTTTGCTAATTCCAAGTTCCTCACATTGTGCAGAAATCTACTCTGCTTAGATTTATCGATCCGTTCGTCCATTCTTTACAGGCATAACAAATGAACAGTAATTTCTGCATTGCACTGTAGGGGGACCTGTATAAAAAAAGAATGTACTTCTGTATAGAAGTACATTATCATTGTAATACTGCCTGTACAAAGCATTGATTAAAAGAAAACAGAAAAGCATCTGATGCTTGTGAACATGTTTTCCTCAGTAAACGTGGGAGAAAAAAATAGTCGACTGATTCTCAGAAATCTAATTGAAAGTCTCAGAACTGCAGTGTTGCGCCCCTTCTGTAATCATTTTTTTCTCCCATTTCCTACCTCTGTCATGCTCTCTTTTATGCACACACACATAGAGATATGAACATGGACTGAGACACAAATGTGCAAGGCTATCTTGACAGTGACTCACATCTGTCTGTGAAAACAGGAAGTTATTACCTGTGTCTCTGGCTGAGGTTATTCCTGTGTGCATCAGCAAGTCTGCTATTCAATTGTCCTAATAGCAAAGAGAGACAGAGGAGCAGAACAGACAAAAGTAACATCTAAGTAATTCAATCTGTCCTGCTATTTGAACACTGACTCAATTTTTAATACAGACTCAATGGTCCAGAATTGAAAGAAAAAATGCCAACAGGAAAATGACATAAAATAAAGCACAAAAAGAGAACAAAAAAAGAAAATACACAAATTACGTTGCTATAAGAAGACAGCTGTACCGGAATCTCCATAGCTGGAATTGGTATTGTTATTATTAAATCTTATATCATTAAACCCACAAAAATTTCATTTACATGTGCCATAACCTATCTGATACATTTATACATGAGATTTCTTAATACAGCCTTAAATGTACCGACTCCAGCACCTTGATCTTTTCAGTAATAATCTCATGCAGTTGCATCCATTCTCTCATCCTTTTCAGGGTTGTGGGGGGCTGGAACCTATCCCAGCTATCATAGGGGCAGGGTTCACCCTGTACAAGTTGACAGCTTGTCACAGGGCTAACACAGAAAACCATTCACACCTATGGGCAACTAACCTAACCCCACTAACTTTGGACTGAGAGAGGAAACTTCCACACAGAAAGGTGTGGATTTGAACCCAGGACATTCTTGCTGTGAGACAACAGTGCTAACCACCACACCACCGTGCTCGCACCAAATGAGGTTGAAAAGCTATCCCACTGTTTTATGTGCAACCTGAGTCAAGACTCTCACAATGTATTTTAGCACTCCTCTTTGACTTGGCTTAACAAATAACTTTTGTGTCATATTCAATGCAATTCAAGTGTTTGAAGGCATCAATAAAACCCCAAAAATGATGAATTTTCTCATTTATAATTGTTTAAAATTTCCTTCAATGAATATTCCATATGAAGAAAAGTACAGCTGGAGCTACAAAGCCTTCATACCTTTTCAGGTCCATTCTTGTCCCTCTATTTCTTAGTGTGTATATACCTACCAGGGTTAATTGGTGAAGTGAGGACAGCTGGAACAACAGGTGAACAGAATGACACAAACAAGACCAGGAGATGCAAAGCAGGACACAAGGCACAATTTTTTTTCTATTTAAAAAAATATATTTTTAAACAATTTTGATCTTATATTTGATTATTTATTTTATTTTCTCATTTTTGATCAAGGTGGCGTTTAGAGGCTTCCTGTTTACAAAGTTGGTGCCATGTTTGTCAACAGAATTCATTAAGTTATTTAATCTATCCATTTGCCATTTCACTGCTTGGTGTTATAGGCCTATAATTATCAAGACTGCCTACATTACCTGCTTTATCCTTAATGATCAACACTAACACAACAGATAACACTGAGCCTAGCAACCAGTCATGGATCATACAAACAGAAAAAAAATTATAATGTGACATTACTTTCATCCAGCTTTTAAAAATAATCACTGGCAAACAGCTGATAGTAGTTTCTTGTCAAACCAAATATGGCTACACCTAGTATCAATCTAAGAATCAAGCCTAAGAATCAAACTGTATTTTTCCTGAATGCACTGATCAAACCCTCTCTGACAGACATCACCTCTCCTGCTCTCGCTCTGCCTGATCCTCACTGAGTCCCAGTCCTCTCTGAAGCTCCAGCTCTCTGATCATCAGCCCACACAGGACGCTGGCACTACCTCCACACATCTCAACAAAGGTACACCAGAACAGAGAGGATAATAACTGCCCGCTTGCAAGTATTGCAGCTCTGCTGGAGGTGAGGAAAGGGAAGGAAAGGTATGAGGTGGAGGAGAGATGAAAGAGAGACTGAGTGAAAGAATGAAAGAGGAGAACAATGTTAATGCTTTTACCCAATCACCAGCCAGATCCTGGTTAAGACCTCTCTTTCTCCTAAAGAAGTCTTTTGTGGAATCATGACAAAGCTGAAAAAGCGAGCCTTTGTCTGAAAACAAAAGCGTGTGTGTGTGTGTTTGTGTGTGTGTGTGTGTGTGTGAGAGAGAGAGAGAGAGAGAGAGAGAGAGAGAGAGAAAGAGAGCGAGAGAGAGAGAGAGAGAGAGAAAGCTTTTCATTGTGGCTGTGTATCTGTGTGTATCCGTGTGTGTCTGTGTTTAAGTGTGTGTGTGAACCCAAGTGTGTACACGTCCAAGAGCGAGATCACATGTATTAGTTTGAGAAATTGCTTCTCTTGAGTGCGAGGGAAGTGAGTAACAGATACAACTGTTGTAATGCAGTGTGCATTTGTTGTAGTGTGTGTGTGTGTGTGTGTGTGTGTGTGTGTGTGTGTGTGTGTGTGTGTGTCCTTTATTTCCTTTTTCTGCTGAAGATCGGATTGAGGGGGAAAAAATGTGATGGCCTCTGTTCATCTGTAACATTGTTTAATGATCACACACAATGTGAAACACACACGAAGACACACACACACAGTTAGAAAACGCCCCTCCCACATCACCCCCACCTCCCACTCCTGTCAGCGGTCAGCCTCTCAAGATAAGAAGCAAGACATCCAAGAGACAGCACCGCCTCTGAAAACACACTCAGACATGCACTAGAAGAGCAATGAATCAGCCTCTATAGTTGCCTTGTTAATGGAAATCCAACCCGGCAGATGTGGCCTTCTGGAAGAACATGTGGAGTGTGAAACAGGCTTATGTGCGTACGCAGGTGCCAGTAGCCGTGGAGTGTTCAGCCACCAGAGCATACTGTAGGTGTGTGAGTTATGTGTTTGTGAGAGACTCTGGCTGGACCTATGAGTCAGTGCTCAAAGAGACTCAAATGAGTGCATGACCTAAAAAACTTGAAAGGAATAACATCCAGACGTGGTTAAGCATGCAAGACACTGACTGAACTGATGGAAAGGGTAACACATTACAGGAAGGGTACATAAACTAATACATGAATTCATGCATTAAAAACCATCCATTCATGTAGAACCTCATGAACTATCATGAGTGTACATGAGCTGATAGCATCTCCAGCTTGTCCTGATTCAGTAATCTTAAGCTCCATCAAGTCTGCAGCTAAAAAAACTGAGCAGTAAAAGCACTGAATCTATTTACTCTTCACTTCCAAATGTTGTTGTAATGGTGTCTAACTAAGCATAACATGTACAAACTTCATCACGCCTGTTGCCCTTTGGCTAAAGTGGCCTTTAATAATTATGCTGTTATTTTAATTTTGAACAAGAAATGAAACAGCTGTACAGACACAAAAAAATTTATCTAAACAAAATTATATAATAGCAGATTTTTTACAGAGGATGTTTTTCTTGGTTATATTTTTGATTATAGTTTTTTAACCCAAACAAAATGAAATGGATTGGAATCTGGTGACTGTGGAGGCCATTTGGTTTCTGGAATCATTTTCATGTTCAAGAACCCAGTTTGAGATCATTTGAGCTTTGTGACATGGAGCATCATCCTGCTGGAAGCAGATATTAGAAGATGGGTATACTGGGGTCACAATCCTCAGGTAGGCTGTGGCATTTAAACAATGCTCAAATTATTCGTATGGGTCCAAAGTGTGCCAAGAAAATATTCCCCCACGCTATCACACCACCAGCAGCAGCCTGAACCACTGATACAAGGCAAGAGGGATCCATGCTTTCATGTTGTGCACACCAAATTTAGACCCTACCATGTGCATCAGAAATGGAGACTCATCAGGCAACATTTTTTGTCCAGTTTTGGTGAAACTGTGTGACCTGTAGTCTCAGTTTCCCGTTCTTAGCTTCACTGCACTGCAGCAGGTCATGTTGACCATCTCTACATCCCTAAACGGCTTGATTTGCTGCCATGTGATTGGCTGATAAGAATGAACAGCTGAGAAAAGTGTGCCTAATGAAGTGGCTGGTGAGTGTATGTGTTTAGAATTGTCAACCCATTTTATTAATCCTGTGTGGATTTAACTTTCTGTACCATTAATCATTTGTTATTTATAAATGTGAACAAAGGGTCAGGTCACCACTAGAGCTATCTGAATTGGCCATAAACATAATGAAGTCACTGAAGGTATAACATTTGGATTTGGCTAAGAAAAGGGATGAACATGAGTAGTAACTCTTGAGTCAGGTGACTAAAATACCTGTACAGGAATTAATGTATTATTGTATGCAATGGCCTTCATAAATATTAATGCATAATTTAAGGGTTTTTTTCATGCATGACATTTTAAATTAATCCATTTAGAATTACCATAATAAGTTACCGTGGCAGCTGCTTGTAAACATAGATCTCCAGCAAATATTTGCACATCCTGTACTTGGTGCTGGGTTTCAGCCAAAAGGGATACAAAACTCAAAGAAGTGAAAATAGATGTTTGTTTTTTTAACTTGTTTTTCCCAGTCATGCAAAGACATTGGAAAAATCTGAACATTTTTTTTTTTAATATTATGCATTATCTCTAAAGGGATAGTGCTTTGCAAAGGAAGGGAAAGAAGGGTGGAGTGGTGATGAGGTAAGAAAAGTGTAAAGAATTAAAGATAAAAATATAAAGGATAAAATTAATTTATTGCATGCAGGGAAAATAGTTGAGGACACTAAAAAAAGGGAAAGTGAGAATATCACACAAGAAGAGATTAGTGTCAAGAGAACAATACTGGGATGCTTAATGGGTAAACAAAGGCACCAGAGCTGAACTAGGGACAGGGGTAAGTGGGACAAATGGATGGCTTCTGAATATATAAACAGCCTCTGTCTGGAAACCAGGCGCCCTAAACTCCATCTGGATTGCCCCTGCACTGCACCCAAAATATATCTGTACAGAAGTTGACCTAGCCTATTTCTACTACTTTTTTAAAGTCTCTATTCAGCGCTTCATTCTTATTCCACATTTGCACCTTTGCAGCAATTAACTATTAAAGACAAAACAAACATTTTTTTGAAACAATAACACCCAGTTGTTTCAGCGGTGCTGTGCTCTGCATGAACACATGCATGGATGGCTCCATGTTATTCCGCTTCAGCACCCTCCCAGAAATCCTCACACTGCGCATGCGTGGCTAAAGCGCGCTACCGCAGACAGGGGGCGTCAACATGGCGCTGTCTCCTCCACGACCGCACTGACTGCAACCTGCCAATGAGAGAGAGAGAGAAAGAGAGAGACAGAAGAGGAGAGAAAGAGAGAGAAGCGTAGGTTTCCATTCTGTCAAGTCTCCATCAATTTTTTCTAGCCATATGAATCCCTACACATTTTCAGGTGGATAGGGTGAATTTATAGGATTTTTAAAACAACGCTCCCCCCTGTTTTACCTGCGCAGTGGATGGTTTTTGTTCAGCAGCATACGCGCGAGTTTGTAGAGCAGGTGTGAGAGACAGCGGCGACCGCTCCTCTCCTCCCTGTTTCCGAGGGGAAATGTCGAGCGAGAAGCCGGCTTCAGCACCACCGGGCTCTGCTTCTTCGCTCACGGACACGGACCGAGAGTCCCATACTCCGGCGGGCTCCTCCGCGCAGCAGCCACCCCAGCAGCAGCAGCAGGTCGCCGCGGGCGCTGGCTCCACCGGGGAAAGGATGGTGTCTGCAGCCGGCTCTATGGTTCTCCCGGCCGGGGTGATCAACCCCGCTGTTCCGATAAGGAATATCCAGATGAAATTCGCCGTGCTGGTGGGCCTGATTCAGGTCGGGGAGGTTAGCAACAGGGACATCGTGGAGACTGTGCTGAACCTGGTGAGTGGAAGCAGGACCGAGCAGTCCTGGAAAACACTGAAAGGAAGCCATAGAGCACAGTAGAATCGCTGCGCCCCAACCCGCTATGTTTTATTTACGATGCTTCACTCTCCTGATTGTGTGGCTTTCAGGGGATGATGTCATTTGTTTGTTCGAAAGATGGATGTTGTTTCTGTTTTATTTTCTTTAGAAACGAGCCCGTATGCAGCTGCATGTTTGGGGAATAAATAATACTGTAATATATCTAAGCCCAGAGAAGCTGAATGAAGCATGTGACCCCCACCAGTGCACTGAGGGTAGTTTAATCACCAGCCATTGTTGACTAAATGACCCGTTTGCGGTAGCTACAACAACCAAAGACGTTTGCAGTCAACCTGTAGGGGATACTGGAAAGTGTATGCAGGTTATTCTTCTGACCCCGATATGTACCCTGAAGTGATGCATAGGCAGGTTGTAACAAGCGGCGGATGGTTTTAATGTTGCGCACAACATCAGCATTCCCAAACAGAGTCAATTCGTTTCCCTAAACAGCAAAATCATGCATGTATGCACGTCCCGGGAGCACAAAAACAAACTGATCCAACGCGGACAAAGGCCGACTAGCATTATGCTATCCATCGACATATGTGTGTGTATTAGAATGGGTCAAAATTATGCACAGGCCTATTGTTGGAGGCAGGGCCCTGCATCCCGAGCGCTAAGGAGTCATATATAGGTGGCTTTGAAGCGGTTAATGGTTTATATTACAGTGCTTCAAACAGCGATTATTTATGGAGCACATATACGTTTCCACCCCTCTTCAATATTTACTCCCCCATCTGAGGCTGTGTCGGCGATGCAGGGCCTACACAACACATCAGAGGATTTAATCCAGCTGGGGGTTTTTGACATGACTAGTGTGTACCGTTACGAAACAGATGGGCAAAATGTACAGCAGACGTAGGTCTGAAAAACTAATGCTTTAGGGGGGGATATAGAACCTGTGCG
>VUQJ01044044.1:7482-20217 GCA_015108635.1 Andinoacara biseriatus
CATTTTGTATGTTAAATATTAAAGCTCACAACAGTCCAATTAAAAACAACCGAACAAGTAGGGCTTGTTTGGAAGGCCTCCCAGGAGAAAACCTCTTCTCTCTAAAAAGAACATGGCAGCACAGCTTAGGTTCACAACACTGCATCCGAACAAACCACGAGGCTTGTGGGACAATGTCCTTTGGGAAGAGGAGACAAACCCCTCAGACCACTCACGAGCGGTGGGGGAGGAGCCATGATGCAGGCTTCTTTGGGTGGTCCTTGAGTCGAAAATGAACTCCTCTGTATACCCAAGTATTCTAGAGTCAAATGTGAGGCCACTTAATGCAACAGGACGATGATCCCAAGTACAGCAGCAAATGGCTAAAAAGAATGGAGGTGTCCAGTCACTTTAAGTTATTGCTGCCAAATGTGTTTTACAAACTGCTCAATCATTAAATGTACTTAGTTTTTCACAGGTCTGTGTAAAATCTTGTGAAAACTGCTCCACGACTGTTATAAGGCTGACCAATATGAAACGGTTTGTGAAGTGTGCAGCTTGCAAGTGTTACCCTATGAGGGGAAAAAGGTATAAAATATCACCGTTTTTGTGAAATCCCAAGGTAGTATTTCTAACATGACTTACAGGAGACCCTCCTCGCCTTCTCAGGATGATACCTTCGGTGAGTAAAGTCTTCGCAGTCTCCTCAAACAGAGAAGCGTTCCCCAGCACGCTGTGGTTTTTTAACTCTGTGTACTTGTCAACAAACCTGTGGGATGAAAATGAGCAGAGGAAAACTCACTGTAAGAGCAGTTAGCTTTATTTCACTAAGAAAATGGGAAATAGGTGCAGCGATTTACTGAAATGTGAAAACATAAATGTAAACATAGCATAAAACAGAGTCTGTTCAATTTTAACAAACTTGAACGTCAATATTTGGTATGAATACTTTTATTCTTCAACACAACCTGAAGTCTCCTTCTTAAAGGACACATTGTACACCACTGCAAGATAAGTTTTCAGTAGTAGTTCTTTGGGAATCATGTTGTAGGTGCAAAAATACAATCTTATGCCTGTCAAACTCTTATTTTGTTTCATAGATTCAACTAAAGAAATTGGAACAAAATGATTTGCTTTTGCAAGAGGCTTCAAATAACAACATGCCTAACGTTCAAACTTAGAGTTGGATCTTTGTACGAAGCTGAAGTTAGTTTCCGATTGCAGCTTCCGATTTGAGAAATGGCTAAAGGGCAATTCCACTTAATTTTTCGCTACCCACAGCATCTTTAACCTACTCTAGTTGAAAAACTACAACACCTGCGCACTTCAAACCTGGACTAAATTACTCTGCACTAATAGCAGAATATTTAAAACCATGTGTGTGATTTGTGAAACCTTTATCTGATTTGTGAAACTTCAATAAAGGGCCATTTCAGCATTTTTTTTTTGCATCTGGACCACACTAAAACTGCTCCAGCTGCAAAAAAAGAGGCTGAAATGGCCCTTTATTGAAAGACAGTCAGAGTCATACAGACCTTTGACATGTAGAAACGAAGTTTGATTTGGAGAGATCAAGAGGCCGTGAACCCGGACCATATGTCGCATAAAATCTCCTAAAAAACACAGAAGTTAGAAGTTACTGAAACCTACAACAACGTCTTTCACATGTGACAAAAGCAAGTGTTAAATTTCATGCTTAACTTTTTTCTTTTTTTTACAAATTTAAGCAAACTCACATAACATTGGTAACATATTTCTAAACATCTTAGTGCAAATCATTAAGATTCTGGAACAACTGATTTTTTATGTGGCTACTTCTTTGCTATTATTATTGAATTTATCATTTAGAGAACAACAATCACTGATTCAGAATAAGGAATAATAATCATAGCCTCAATATTATTCCTGGAGGGAGACTGCTAAACCTGTCGGAATAGACATGGAGAATGTACCAAAAAAGTGGAAAAACCTGAGAAACAAATATGTTTTCCTTGGAAAGACAAACAGAACTCCCCAAACAGTCACTGTTTATACATAGCTAGATAATTGGCATATTGATGTGTTTCCATAACTGCAGATAAGATGATGTTGCTCTAAATATCAGACAATTATCAACTATGAATTAACTAAATATCCACAAAATAAAATAGAGTTGACCTAATGTAGTCAGTGTCACCTGATGTACTGTCATAGCACGTTGCTGTGGCTGCTTCTGTTAGTGTTACTGCTGTATCTAAAAGTAAAAGCCTGTAAATGTAATGACCACTGTAAGTGTGTGAATGATCGAACGCCATCAATCTAACACATGGATAAAGCCAGCAATGTATTTCATGTCTGAAGAGGGCTAATGTGTTTTCACAATACTTACACAGGAGCATTCAGGTGTAAAGAAACTGTTGGTTTTGTTGCTGTGAGTAGCTGACTTACGCTCTAATTTCATCCTCACGGTAGAAGATTTCAGGCACAACCCCCTGTTTCTGAGCAGACGGTCTGGAATGTGCTTTCACGTGAAGTGGGTCCCTCTTTGGGGGGAAAGCCTTGTACACATCATACCAGATGGGTTTCTGCTTTGGTTTTATGACTCCAGAGCGCATCAAATCTCTAACCCTGTTGTTAATGTGAGCAAACATTGATTAAATTCATTGTCATTAATTGTACGGGGAAACTTTTACAAGGAGAATATTAAACTTGCTAATTTCATACCAGAGATGTTTTACATAAGTCGATTATGATAAACTAAAAACACCAGGAATATATTAATGGCTGCAGTGACATGTCAATGTAATTTTAATTCAGTGAACAAGTTCACTACTGTCACTTCCTCTCTTAAATCCCAAGTTTAAAAAACAAAACAAAACAAACAAACAAACCCACCAACACTATATTGCCAAAAGTATTCACTCAACCATCCAAATCATTGAATTCAGGTGTTCCAGCCACTTCCACGGTGTATCAAACCAAGCACCCAGGCATGCAGACCGCTTCTACAGACAGTTGTGAAAGAATGGGTCGCTCTCGGGAGCTCAGTGAATTCCAGCATGGTACCGTGATAGGATGCCACCTGTGCAACAAGTACAGTTGTGAAATTTCCTCATTACTAAATATTCCACAGTCAACTGTTTATAACAAAGTGGAAGTGTTTGGGAATGACAGCAACTCAGCCATTAAGTGGTAGGCCATGTAAAATGACAGAGCGGAGTCAGCAGGTGCTGAGGCAGATCGTGTATAGAGGTTACCAACTCTCTGCAGACCTCCAAACTTCATGTGGCCTTCAGATTAACTCAAGAACAGTGTGCAGATGGCTTCATGGAATGGATTTCTATGGCAGGGCAGCTCCATCCAAGCCTTACATCACCAAGCACAATGCAAAGCATCAGATGCAGTGATGTAAAGCTGGAGCCACTACTGGAATCTAGAGCAGTGAAGCCGTGTTCTATGGACTGACATTTCACTTTTCTCCATCTGGCAATCCGACGGATGAGTCTGGGTTTGGTGATTGGAGGAGAACGATACCTGTCTGACTGCATTGTGCCAAGTGTAAAGTTTAGTGGAGGGGGGGATTATGGTGTGGGGTTATTTTTCAGGAGTTGGGCTCGGCCCTGTAGTTCCAGTGAAAGGAAGTCTTAATGCTTCAGCATACCAAGACATTTTGGACAATTTCATGCTCCCAACTTTGTAGGAACGGTTTGGGGATGGCACAAAACAGGTCCATAAAGACATGGATGAGAGGGTTTGGTGTGGAAAAACTTGACTGACCTCAACCTGACAAAATGTTGGGATGAATTAGAGTACAGAATGTTAGCCAGGCCTTCTCATCCAACATCATTGTCTGGTGTCTAAACACTGCTAAACCTTGTGGAAAGGCTTCCCAGAAGAACTGAAGCTGTTATAACTGCAAAAGGTGGGCCAACATCATATTAAACCCTATTGATTAAGGACGGACGTCACTCTAATTCATATGCACGTGAAGGCAGACGAGTGAATACTTTTGACAATAAAGTGTATTTGGAATATTTTTCAGGATCCAACACAGGTCATTTCGACAGAACAGAAAAACGTTTACTTTTGTAATAAGGACGTTTCGGACCTCATTAAGGACACAAGGTAACGTTTCAGTCGCAACCTGTGACACAGAAAAATCAATACTATCATTGATTCTGTCATAACGTCACTATTTTGATGCTTTTTCAGAAACTGTCATGTCAATAAAGCAGCTTTCAATTTGAATTTGGTCGCATGCCGATGATGTCATTAGATCTTTTTTTATACTTTAATTATTCTTTCATTAAATCAAATTAACTGAACAGTTGTAAACCGCATGTTGCCTGAATTAAACCGCTTTATTCCCATCGTCATCTGCCACTCTGCAGCAGCCAGAACATGTCCCAACATCAGCGACGGCCTGTCGCGTTATTGTTGAGCTAGCTAAAAGCAGCATTAGCTTCCTGAGTTATGACCTTTCCAATGTACAAAAAGCATAAAAGTAGATCTTACCTTGTGAACACTGTACCGCATTTCTCCAGTCTACTCCCCGCCATCTGGACTTTTTCGTCTGTGTCTGTCCTGAATCTGCGATAAAATAGGACTTGGTTTGTCAAACAGACGGCGACAGGCACGTCGCTCCTGCGGTGACGGTACGGGTGCTTAGAATGGCCAAAAATCGACAGTAAACCCTGATGGGGCGTAAAGTTGAAGTTACAGCCTATATTTGAAATGCCCAAATGAATTTGGATTTGCTAAAAAATGTAATAATATAATATATGATTGTTTAAATGCAGTTAGCTAAGGCAGTTGTGAGTGTTGTATACACCTGTGTAGCTGTCTGAGGCTGTTCACCTGCCCAGTGGACCTTTTACCCTTTTAGCGGGGATCAGTCCCAGCTCTGTAACCCCAAGTTTGATCATTTGTTAAGAAGATGGATCCACAGATGGTAGGATATGTTTAATCTCTAGTTAAAAGCCTTTTAGATATTTTATGAAATTTGTAATGTGGAAGAAAGCGTTTTAAAAGATTTATATCTTCAAGAGGACTTGGAACTAAGAACAGGAGTTTTAAAGATGGACAGCAAAGAAACAAAAATGCAGATTAGAGAATTTCACAGTAAACCATTCATCGTATACAGAAACTGCACCACATTTATTCTACAGTAGTAGTAGTAGTAATCCAGTAATAAAATACATTGCACTTTGATTTAGGTTGGTACTGTTCAAAGGCAGAGCAGGGAATTTTATTGCTCTGTGGAAAAAAAAGGAAAAGATGAACTTTAAACTCTCTGTGTCAGCTGACTAGAGATAAAACTATTATTTGGGACAATAGCTCAACAGGTCGAGAAACCCCTGAAGAACAAAGGCCAAGAACAAGAACACGGCCAGATTTCATGAAGGGATCTAAAAAAAACAAAAAAAAAACAAAACAAACCCCACAGACATTAATAGGCAGGCTGCTTGTTAGCAAGTTGCTTTTCTGGTTCTGCAACAGAGAAGGTTTTAGAGCAGAAAGACATTACAAGCTGGTAAGGCCAGGTTGAGTTCAGGAATGTTGGCGCATAGCAGGGTGGTGCAGAGAGCGAAAGAGGGAGGGGAGCCAAACAGAGGAGGGACAAAGAGCAGGAGAGAGAGTCATAAATGTAATAATTACAGTGTAGGCATAAATAAGCTTCACACACTCCTTCTACAGTTTGCCCATGTAGCTAACGTCATTGCTCCACGGACAGGGAAGAGAGGAATGAGGATTTCCTTTGCTGATCTCAGAATTGTTTGAACTTTATCATTTTTTTTAGATTTATTTTTCACCTGATTTTCTGATTCCAAGCGATGGATTTGTTCCTGGATTCTGGCTAATTATCGCAAATTTCTTTCTACCTGTTTCCTCAAAGTTAATCAACATTTTCTAATCTTACTTTTTCAATTGATTGAACACAAACCTTTAACTATGTCTGGGACTGCCCTGTTCAGGGTTAAGTGGGGGCACAAGTCAAAGGAAGTCCCCGAGAAGCAGCCAGTTGTGGTTCAACCAAGCCAAGAGGAAGATGAGGATGACTCAAGCGCTGGTTTTAGTAGAGAACCTATCCGCAGGAACTCTCGCTTTTACCGGTCAATGAGGAAAAAGAGGCCGATGTCATCTGAGCTGTCAGAAAGTAAGATAAGAATATGTCAGCGTTTGTGCTTCTTGTCAAGTTGGTGTTGTTTACATTTGACTTTATTACACTGTAAGAAATGAGTTTCTGCCCAATTTAAATCTTTTTTTCACTTTAATTTAACATGATGTACAGTCAACTTTAAAAGGGTTTATTGGAGCGCATAACACTACAACAGCCTGGTTATGATTTCAGTTCTGACACTGCTCCGTTTTTAAAAGCATCTTTTTAGGTATTGTCATACCTAGAGAGTTGGTGAAATAACAAAAAAAGGCTTGGTAGTTTCTATTCTTCAGTAGAAATCTACATGAATGCAACCTGAGAAACTGGTTCTGTTTGAACCACATGCAGTGGTGAATAATGCCTGTGTTTCCCACAGGTAAATGGACTGGAGTCCAACATGTGACCTCAAGATATCAAAGCAAGAACAACCTTGAGTTTAAATGTTAAAAATCAAACAGCCTGATAACCAGAAAAAAATATACTTGATAGCCTGTTATACAGGGCAGCACGGTGGCATGGTGGTTACCACTGATCCCTCACAGCTAGAAGGTCTGGGTTCAACTCCACCTCAGCCTTTCTGTGTGGAGTTTACATGTTCTCATGTTTGTGTGGGTTTCCTCCTGCAGTCAAAAGACATGTGGTTAATTGGTGGTTCTAAATTGGCCGTAGGTGTCAATGGTTGTCTCTGTGTTGGCTGATGACCTGTACTGGGTGTACCCTGCTTCTCGCCCTACGACCACTGGGATCTACTCTGCTTGAGCACTCAAAGCGTTTCATATTACAAGCCTCATTCATCCATTCAGACACATTTAAGAGACACAGTTATCTGTGCTTATATCTATCATTCATGCACAGATGAATGCATTGGGAGCAAATCAAGGTTCAGTATCTTGCCAATGAATACTTTAGCATGCAGACTGGAGCAGCCAGAGGTTGAATCACCAGCCTCCAGGATGGCCTGTTCTACCTCCTCGTCCCCTCATCATCAGTGTCTGGGAGCTGTGGAGGCCAGTTGCTGGACTTTTAGGAGAGGAATGTTGTCCTATTCTTTTTTGAAATATGATTCCAGCTGCTCAGCAGTCCCGGGTCCTCGTCTTATTTTTCATTTCAGTTCACAAATGCTTTCATTTGTTTAACTGTGGTAATAGATCCAGTGTGCATTGTAGGCCTTACCTGAAAAAGACATTATCTGGATGGGAGTATATGCTCTAAAACATGTATATACCTTTCAGCCTTTCTAGATGTAAAGCTGCCATTTCTATATACAATCCCGTACCATCAGATTTAGACTTTTGAACTGTGTGCTGATAACAAGCCTGATGGTTCCTCTTCTTTAGTCAAAAGGATACAGCACGCGTGTTTTCACTTTTCATCAGTACGTTTAAAATGAGCTTTAGCCCAGTGAAGACAGTAACGTTTCTGAATCATGTTCACATAGGGTTTCTTCCTTGCATGACAAAGCTTTAACTTGCATTTTTGGATTGCTCAGCAAGTGTTCCTGATCCCACATGGTGATTTCCATGACAGAATCATCAATCTTTTGATGATAATATGTACTGTAGATGATGAGATATTTACCGTCTTCACAAATTTTACATTGAGGAACACTTTGCAAATTACACTGAGGATTCTTCTGAAATTGCACAATTTGTACAGTAGATGCAGTTTTCTGAACCCCACCCATCTTTACTTCTGAGAATCTCTACGTCACACATTACTGACCTGTTGCCAGTTAACTTAATTAGTTGCAAAATGTTCTTGCAGCAGTTTCTTTTTAGTAGACTTACTCTTCAAGCCTTTTGTTTTTCGAGTCGTACTGCTGCCATCAAATCCAAAATGTGCTAATAATTTTCAGTGAAATGGTAAAATGGCCTATTTTAAACATTTGATACAATTTCAGTATTCTATTGGGCATAAAAAATTGGTTTATGAGATTTGCAAATTATTGCAATTTGTTGTTATTTACATCTTAAACAGTGTCCCAACTTTTTTAGAACTGGGGTTGTGCGTTACATATTTCCCTAAAGGAATGCAACATACCCACAGAACCACAATAAATGAATGAAGTATTGGAGCTTAGACTTTGCCCGACAACTTGGTAGACTTCAAAGTGGTTACTTTATACATAACAAGGCACCTAAAATAATTTAAATAAAAATACAGTTAACATGTAAAACAATAAGGCAGGTTAAATAAAAAAACAAAAAAACAGTCACTTTATCTATTTATATTGTGCCAAATCACAACAAACAGTTGCTTCAAGGCGCTTTGTATTGTAGGTAAAGACCCTACAATAATACAGAGAAAACCCAACAGTCAAAATGACCCCCTATGTGCAAGTACTTGGTGACAGTGGGAAGGAAAAACTCCCTTTTTTAACAGGAAGAAACCTCCAGCAGGACCAGGCTCAGGGGGGACAGTCAGCTGCCGTGACCGGTTGGGGCTGAGGGGAGAGACGGGACAAAAGACATGCTGTGGAAGAGAGCCAGAGATTAATAATAACTGATGATTAAATGCATTGCGGAGTATAAACGAAGTGAAAAGAGGTGAATGAAAATAAATACTCAGTGCATTATGGGAACTCCCAGCAGCCTAGGCCTCTAGCAGCATAACTAAGGAAAGGTTCAGGGTCACCTGATCCAGCCCAAACTATAAGCTTGATCATAAAGGAAAGTTTTAAGCCTAATCATATAAGTAGAGAGGGTGTCTGTCTCCCGAATCTAAACTGGGAGCTGAAGACTCCGCCTCCTATTCTACTTTTAAATAGCCTATAAACCACAAGTTTCCCACAATATGGAACTATACCATCTTTAAGATAAGACGGGGCCTGATTATTCAAGACCTTAAGAAGAAGACATTTAAATTAAAGTCTGGATTAACAGGGAGCCAATTAAGAAAAATGTGCTCTCTCTTTCTAGTCCTTGTCTAATGTTGTCACGTAAAATAACGTGGAAAAAATGACCTGTGAATAAACATTTAAGGACAGTCACAAATTTAACATAATTTCATGAATATGACTTGTTTGTTTTAAAGATAAAACTGCTAAATTCTAGTTTATTGCTGTAAATACATATCTGAAATCTGATGCATTGTGTGTAAAAATGTCAATCATTAAATACATAGATACAGTACCAGTCCAAAATTTGACACTTTTGTGTTACGCTTAGGTGTAGTTGAGGTTGCTATATTGTTCTTTGTGAAATGTTATGATTACTTTGTTTTTTTGTTTTTTTTTTGTTTGTTTTTTTCAGTTTGTTTTTTGGTCCTCCATCCAAAGTAGGATGGATGTCATCTCTCCTAACAAGACCAGGTTTTCCCCAGAAAACTTTCCTAATTATCTTTAAAGGTCACTTCATTTTTTGGACACCAGTCAGACAGACAGCAATTTAAGGAGAATATGCAGCTAAAAATGTCACCCCTGCTCCAGCTGGGGAGGGGTCCGGAGAAACCTACAGAGCCCGACACTGTTTTGGCAAAGTTATACACAGATTCAATATTAACTTTAGTGACCTCCGAATGACATATCCAGACATCATTATTGCCAGCATGAATTATTTGTTTTATCGACGTTTAGCGTTAGCCATCAGCTTTGAATTTCCTTCTGTGTCAATTTGCAGAGGCATGGATAATGTTTTTATTTATTATTTATTTTATCAGGATTAAAAGTATTTGGTATTTGCTAGTTGATCAAACTTATTTCTACTTGCAGTATGACATGCAAGATTTCTCACTGTACTGTACTGACAGTGAAAAGATACTCAACAGAATATTGCTGTTTTTACCTGAAGAAATAAAGATGGGCTGGATCAGTTCTTAGTATGCTCCCTGCATAAAACCAGTTTCACCTTGAGTGGCTAGATAGGGTAGTGGTTTACACATTTGTGAAAGTGAAAGATTCCTGGTTGAGTTGTTTAAGGACACATAAATCCCTTTGCTTCTAGTGCAAAAAAAACAATATTAAAAAATCTGCCAAATCAAACATGCAAGGTGCCCCCTTGTGAGGAAGGGTGCAGCTATAAGTAGCTCTAATCTAGAGTGCTTAAAAGGAAGACAACTGATAGAACAGTTGACTGTCAAATGCCCTCCACACAATCTGCCTTACGAGTTTACACCAGTGATTGTCACAATTGTTTACATTCCACTCGGTCCTAATGATAACACGGCGCTGAAGGAGGTATATGTCATCAGCTCACTCCGCACACATTTTACATCGTAACTGGAGGCTTCAAATATATAAATCTGACAGATGACAGCATGTTTTACCAGCATGTCACATAATGACACGGGGAAAGAATATGCACACAAACATACGAGGTGGATACGGAGCCATTCCCTGCCCTCACCTTAGCTTCTCTGACCACATCTGTCATAGTGGTCCCTTCCTACCGTCCCCCGTTTAAACACCACAAACCAACAGTGAGGGCCATCACTGTGTCGATGACTCTTTTCAGTCCACAGATCTTCAGAAAGGCAGCTACCCCAACACCAGATGAACTTCAGACTGACATCAGCAGAAGTGAGGCAGGTCCTACAGAGACCATACCCCTTCCTTCCAAATTGTCTCTCAGTACGAGGGGCTGGATTGTATTGAATAAACTTGAGAAATCAAAAAAATAAATTTCTCGCAAAGCATCCTGGCTCCTCCAAGTATGTGTTGGTCTTGTGCAGTATGTAAAAGACTCTAGTGTTCTCCTGGTAGGAAAACTGGAAGGGGTCCAGTGCATGAGTGGCCTCTGGCCTCATGAGATGGAGAATGAGCTGCTTTAGGGCCATCATAATATGGTATGTTGAGGTCATGAGGTGGTAATCGTTCATTTCAGCTGGGGGCCCTACTTTGGGCACTGGTATGAGATGGTTGTTTTCCACTGCACTGGGACCTTTTCATAGACTCAAGCTAAAGAGCTACTGAAGGGGTTCAGCTAGTTTGCCCTCACAATTTAGGAGGTTCGGCCTGCTGCTTTCCCTGAGCTCTGCCCTCTCTGTCAGCTAGGAAAGATGGGAGCAGATGGCCAGGTGTGGTGGGTGTTGCAGTTGCAACGGTGGGGAGTCTGTTGCATGCAGGAGACGGCAGAGTGGACAGTGGAACTCGAGCAGCATCTCCTCAAGTGGTGGGAGGGAGGACAGATGTTAAAACAGGGCAGACATTTGTCATCCTATCAAACCTGTTATAAAACAGGTTGAAATTTTGGCCTTGTTTTCATCACTGTCCACAACCTGTTTGTTCTTCTTTGAGGAGCCAGTGATGTTCCACATTCCTCTCCTCACCTGGTGTTACTCTGCTGCAGCTTAATTACTACACATACTTTATATTTTGGATCCTTGGTTTAATTACTGAAAGAGCTACATCATTTCAACTTTTGACTACTGCTTGATAATATTTGATTGTAACTACTGAAGAGCCATGCTGTGGAGTTATCCTTTATACTCCAGTGGTGTTTAAAAAAATGTAACATTCTAATCACAGAGTGGAACAGCGAACCTTGTATAGAAATGTGGAAGCACTAACTATGAAAATGACCTTCAAAATTAATTTTGAGTTGTAGCGAATCAGACACACACCAAAGCAAAAGGGAGTAGCAATTATATATCAAGCTCTTTGTACTTGATATATAATTGTTACTCAATGAAAAAACAAAATAGTAGTGTTTAGCAAACAAAATTACTTAAATTCAAATTGAAAAAACAAAACAGAAACAACAACAACAACAAAACAGTTTGTTTGGTAACTATTTTAGGATCTCACATTATGAGTTCCAAGGAAACTTTGATGTGAGTTGATGAAGGACCAACATTAGGCTGGAAAACCAAAATGAACAGAGAATCAGAGAAATAGCAAATAAAACAACATGAAATAAAACACAGGTTTAAGAAATGCAAAAAAGTTTAAGAATTTTAAACATTGTAACATTTTAATAAATATTACATTATCAGTGTATCACAATTAGTTCTGCTGTAATTCCACACTACTCAGAAAAAAATTAATCAGATCTCAATGGGAAAAATTATGCTGGATATCTACACTGATATGGAACAGACAGCGAGTTAGGAATGAAAGGATTTCACATCACTGGATGGAACTGAAATTATCAGCCTGCAGAGGGCTGAATTCAGACACTCAGAAAATCCAAGTGAAGAATAAGTTCATTGTGCTGAAATTTCAATGCAGCAGCTTAAAATGTACTCAGTAGTTTGCAGTTTTTGTTTGTAGATTGAAGATCTACTAAATTAGTTATACTGAGTTATACCAGGGAACCAAGCACTTGTGATTTGAGGCTCTTTTTCAGAGGAGCCACAGTATCCAGTCATAAGCAGCGAGGATGTCAAATTACTGATGAATCCACCTCTGTGGCAATAGAGTTTAGACAGCTGCGCTGCACTGTGTTGGCACATGGCATCGAATTATAGGAATTATATTCTGAAACGTAGTTACAGCACTTTTAGAAAGAGCTCTACATGTGTATATAGGCGTAGGAACCGGGGGGGCATGTCCCTCCTAATATTGGAGACAGGTGCATTCATCCTACCCAAAATTTACACAGTATTTATGGATGTGTGAGGTTTCCGATATGTGCCCCCCCCCCCCCCCCCCAAAAAAAAAAAAAAAAATTCCCCCCTAC
>VUQJ01044045.1:11789-24626 GCA_015108635.1 Andinoacara biseriatus
CTGGCGACAACACGGTAGCTTATTTTAGCTTAGCATAAATCCGTCTGGCTTTATTTTCTCCAAAGTTCAAAGCTATATATATATATATATATTAATTACTTCCCCATAAAACTACAGCATGCTTTTCTTTTTAAAATTTTAGTTTTTCAAGTACCCAAATTAGCTCTTAGCTATCTTTTATTGATTTTTATGCTAAAACTAGCTAATTTTCTATACATGACTTTATATTTAACTGACCGATATGGGTGGTATGACTCTTTACATAACTTATTTCTTATTTTCCAAAAGCAACACTTTTCCTTAAATGCAAGTCAGTCACATTAGCCTGCTAAAAACAACACAATGATTCTTTTCAAAAGATGCGAAAGAACAGACCAAATTCTTTAAAAAAAAAATTAGAGATTTAACTGACAATCATATTTAGATATGAGATTTGACAGGTCTGGCAGCCAGCTCACTGACTTTCTTTAAATATAAACATATCCAAAACTCACAGTAGTGTGGTATTGTTCCAATAAACACTGTCACGAAGTGTTTGGGAAGCACATAAGTCCAGATCATTGCAATATCAGTTCAGCTGTGCAGACTTATCCTTAAAGTGTACCTGATCACATGCTGCTCTGCTATAAAAGCTGCCACAGCCCAGGGAAGAGCATACTCCAGAGTTATCAGTCCTCCCAGGTTGTACCTATAACCCGAGTAGTCCCATGGACAGGCTCCCAACAAACTGAGCCCCACACCCCAGCTGAACTCCCATGAGTAGATGAAAACAGTGTAGGCCATCAGTCGCACAGTCAGTGGGTGATTTTGAGCCAGCAGTCGAGCCCTCAGCCTCTCCATGAGATAGATTGCTGTGGCATACATGGGCAGTGCCCACAGGCTGCTGTGACCTGGCAGCCTCCTGTCCTGGGTGCTGCACCAGTCCCACACAGCAGTGAAGGCCACCTCACAGAGACAGCCATGCAGCGCATAAACATAGAGACGAACGAGAGCAGGAACGGGGCAGGCGGGGCCGCTGCCATGCGTCTCTGCTGGGGAAAGAGAAATTATTTTTGTGAGCAGTATGTGGCAAAATGCCATGTTCATACGTGAGTAACCTTTAAAAACAAAACAAACAAAAAAACCCAAAAAACATTGCAAAGTCTAAAAATGCTTGTTTGCTTTCTTATTGAGATTTAGATGAGCACATCATTTCCACGTTCATGTCTTTGGTTTAAATATGAATGGCAGCTGGTTAGCTCAGCTCAGCATTACGGTGGCGACGAGTTTTATATCATTAACCCGTCTCTGTTTGTCTGTTATGCTGTGTTTAAATTGTTTTGACAGTTAAAGTATTAAAAACAGCTGTGAGACTATTTGTGCCGAGGGGCAATTTTTTTTCTATGTGTCAACCAAATGAATGGTGACACCTAATGTTTACTGTGCACAGCCAAAAATTGCATTGACAGACAATGCCCCATAAAACACTTTTATTTGATAGCATTTGTACAAAGTAAAAAATACATTACAATAATTAGTGACTGTTAGAAGTGCTTTAAAGGGGATATATATCATGCAAAATCCACATTTTAAATACATTTGTTTGTGTAGTTTGAGTGTCTAGGGGTGCAGGAAATTTAAATGTATTCTCTCCTGGTGCTGCGTCGATATCTTTATATTCTTTTTGGGTCATAATTTTCAGTCTGTTCAGTTTTCTTTATTCCCTGTTACATTTTCTTATCTGTTAGGTCACAGTATTTGCTGTGGAACTGCTAAACAAGGGCATGGACTTCCAACTAACCAAATTTGTGAATTCTCCATTTTTTTTTCTAGCAGCGATTTTGTAGTCCAGTTCAGTTTTGTAGTCCAGTTCAGTTTTGTAGTCCAGTTCAGTCCAGTTCAGTTATGCCGAAGTTGCAAGTAGACAAGTCTCTAAGACGAGCCTCAGAAAAGCTGAGAAAGAGGGGTCTGTGGAGCTACAATAATGAGGAATTCAGACCAAAGTGTTGCAGTTCTACTTTATATAGACCACAAGTGAATGATTTATATATGAAAAGGAAGGATTTAAAAGCATGATATGTGCCCTTTAAGTTAGCTTTGGACTGTGTCAGGCTAGCTGCTTCCCTCTGACTCCAGCTGGCTAACAGCTGCGCGGACTGCAAAGTGGCTTTCGATTCAGAGGCTGTAGATATTGTTAATCTACTACACTAGGCTTGATAGCTTTTAAAAAATCTTAAGATTTAGTCTATTTTAGATGGTATGATAAATTTCTGATGTGTTGAAGCAGACAACAGGTTCAATCAGCAAAGTGCAAAGAGTGCGGTTTAGTTTTTGTGCAACATTTATGGTTTTGCGTTTTAACTTTTATCAAGTTGATGAGATGTTAAAAAAGTCTGATATTGGCTATAATTAAAAATTTAAATAATATAAATAATTAGATTTTAGTTTTGTGCTCACACAAGGATTATGCAAAGACACAAAGTTTACTGACTTTGCTCCAAAATAAGGTGTTTCCCTCTGGAAGTTATATTTTAACCCCATAACGGCTGTCGTGGAAATCTTGCATAGATTTCAACACACTGTTTAGTGGCACCTTTCTTTCTTATTATTCTCTGGATTATAGCTTAAGTCACTCACTTTTTGTTTTCTTCCATGAATGAAAAGCAGGATGATCAAAATGAGAAATTAAATAATAAATCATTTCACACATGGATGGACAGAGCTTCCTGGTCTGAAAAGTAAATAAATACTCATGTGGAAAACCTAACATAAGTTATGGATACATTTTTCTTACTGATAATTGTATTATTCAACACTCCCAATCATTAAATACTACAATATAAGCAATAAATCTTGCTTTCATAATTGCTTTGAATTTGTGTAGATTAAACACAGTGTTTAATGTAAGCAAAAAATGATACAATTTTGAAAGGAAACATGAATTTTGTTGGATTTTGTGCTTCACATTATAATACCTCCAGAAAGCATTCACTTCCTCTTCCTCAGTGTACAGGCTCTTATGTGGATTAACTGGCTAATAGCCCTACTTAGCGAATTAAAGGCTTGGACAATCGTCAACAAGTTCTCACTCTGCTATAAACATCCGCTAGGTGACTTTCACGGCCAATTATTTGTCCTCAAACATACAATCAGTAATAATTTATCATTAGCACTGAATTCACCCCCATCACTTCACTATTTCACTCAGTGCAACTGAAATAAGGATGCAATGGCAAGTAAAGCCACCTCAAGGCAGAAAGTTTTTTCTTCTGCCATCACTACAGATCCTTTGAAGGTGCTATTAACAGTTAGAACTCACCTTGATGGTCACCTCGCGTTCTCCTCACATTTAGTTTTCTTGTCTCCATTTCTGGTCGGCAAATGGGTCTCTGTGCCTTTGTAATCCCTCTGCTTCCCAGTGTGTGTGTGTGTGTGTGTGTGTGTGTGCATGTGTGTGTGTCCTGGGCTAAACATTAAGCTGCTCCATGTTATCAGAGTGAGACAGTGATGTCCCCGTCACAGGCTGAAGCTGTGAACTGAGGGAAAACCCAGAAAGCAAACCTGGACCACCTGAGCAGCAAAGTGTGTGCGCTGTGTGCCAATCCTAGTATTGATCCTGCAGTGGCGGTTTGAATGTTTTAAGCATTCAATAAGTGAGCAAATAGGTGGAATGATGAGTGTTTTCAAAAGGCAGCCACAGAAGCGCCATATAATGCTGTACCTGAGTCATGTTGTGGGTCAGACTGGCAGTTATCAGTGAGCCACAGTGTGTCACAGAAGCTGATCAGAAGTCATATTAATAGATCTGTTTAATATCTACATTATATATTTGGATAAATTAAAGGATGGCACGTTGGTCCGGCAGTCTGCCACTTTTTTCAACTAAAATACCGCAACAAGTCTGAAGTGGACTGGCGTGACATTCAGATATCCATTGTTCCAAAAGGATAAATCCATTTGACTTTATTGATCCACGCACTACCTCTATAGCGCTCCGAACGGCTCAAGATTTTCACTTTTGGGGAAAATGCCTCTTCATTTAGCGATAAAATCTGGCACAAACATCTGGAAGAATACTAGTTGCTTCAGTTTACTCTAGCGCCACCGTCAGGCCTAAATTTCTGTTTGTGCAGTCCTCATTCAGGACTTTAATGGGTCCTCTATACCTTTAAAACAATTAGCGACAATTAGCATGATAACATAAATATAGAAAGCGAAAAGAAAAAGCAATACACCCAACAGCATACACTAATAAGTCTTGTCCAAATATCGCCAACATTCAAATATTTTTATAGAGATTTATACAATGTTATGTTATCTTTTCTTATTATAAAAACAAGGTAGTGGAGTATACTCATTACCCAACTGACATGTTCATAAAGCTGCCAATATACAAATAAACACATACTGTACAAATATGGATGCAGCACTCTTTCACACATGCACACTGTACACTGCAACCATAAAGTGTGTCTGAGAGCAGATGCGAGTCCCGACATGGTGCCACTGCTTGCGCTTGTGTGTGTTTGTTTTGTGTGTACGCTAATAAAACAGTTGAATGAATGGCAGCACCCTAGATCAGAGTCCAGTGATTCTAGCAAACACACAGTTGATATTTGCCACTAAGAAATGACAGTGAATGAGATGAGTTATATCTTGTAGACCATGAAGTCAAGCATGGTGTATCGGGTAGATTAGCAGATCCCAGTGTCCACCCCCATCAGCTGGTGGCTCGCCTGATCAGCCTTCTACACATCCAACTGTGAAGTCTCAAACAGGTCACATTATTTAAGCTGCCTCAGCCTGACCTTGCTGTGAATCTGCAAGTTGCTTTGCAACCTACAACTACCTCAGCGACCCCTTTTTTCATGCCGTGTCTCACTTATTCAGATCCCTTTTGACTGTTGCCTGCTCTGTTCTGTGCTGGTGTCTTGCTGCCGCTCTCCTTGCCTTATGCTTCACAGGTGGAAGGAACGGAGCCAGAGCAGATATAGATTCCTGTATATAGAAATAGAAATCTTCCCTCAACAATGGTGGTCCTGGATGATTTGAAGAAGAGAAAAGGTCAAAAGGGATGCGGTGTGACGAGTTTAAACAAGAAGCAATAGATCAGACGGGATGCAATGATATAAAGGGGGAGGAGCCTAAATGAGACAAAAAGAGATGAAACTTGAACTCAAAGGCATCGCAGTTTTTCCATGCAGTGATTTCTCTGTAGTCATTGCAACATGACATTAGCGATCTCATGCACCAGACTCTACCCATCAACAGACTCCACCTGCATTTTGATCTCAACTACACACATAAGAAGTTTAAGGACTGTGTGTTGCATAGTTGTGACCCTATCATGTTGCCACATGCTGTTGCCAAAGTTGTTGTAGCTCCAATTACATATTCCAAGTCTTCACAGTTTTATGCGTTATTCTGAATTTGTGGACTCATTTTTTTTTTTGCAGACTGGTGAATCTCTGTCCGTGTTACTGACCTGGTGCCAATTAACCTAATTATTTGCAAAATGTTCCTCCAGTTGCTTCTTAAGAAGCAGTGTCATTGAGGTATTCAAAAATGCTATTTCATCAGCCTGAAATGTGCTGGCTTCCTCAAAATGCTTCGCTTACCTCACAGAGGTACTTGATGATAGCGTTGCAACACTTACTCTTGAAATAGTTATCGATACGAATGATCGCTCAGTGTAGCTTTAAGTTGCTCACCTCGTGTCATATCATTTGGAGAGGGATCTTCTGCTGCTTCTCAGGCTGTTTTCAAAATTAAAGGCCTTGACTCATGGTGTGCTGGACTATTTTGGTAGACATAGTGTCACATCTACAGTGGCTGAAAGTCTTAAACAACAGCTAGTTTTAACAAATTTATTTCAAAAGAAAGGCGAGCAGAGCACAACTAACAGGTTAACCAGTGGCCTCCTCCAGTTTGCTTTCTTTTCTTGATACCTCGAATTTGCTTTCTAGGGGAAAGCCATGACTCAGCGTCCACCCTGATAGAACAAATTAGCTGTGCTGTCAGGGAGAGTCAATTATAGGGAGTGAAAGCTGCATCAGAAAGCCTCCAATCTTTTTGGAATCAAAGTTCAATTATCCAACTAATTTATGGGAATTTATAATTAAGATACAAATTACTTATAAAAAAAAAATATCACACATGAAATCAAATGTTTCATTCCAGGCTTGCTATGGCCCCTCCCACCATTAGGGCCCTGAGTAATTTTCCCACTTTCCCTCCACTGAGATTCCCCCTGCATGTAGAAAGAATTCACAGTTCTCTTCATTCTTGCTTATTTCGTCCCTTTAATGATATTTTCTCTCTTTTTGATTGATTTGTATCTCTTTGTGGGCCTTATGCACAATCAGCAAATAAAAGAAAGGTATCAGTGAGCTTATGAGTGATCTACCCAGGAGGTCAAATAATTAACGATTCTCTCAAAATGTTAAGGATCACATCATTTTCTGATATATTTAATGTCACATAAAGGCAAGAAAAGTGTCACAAAGGTGCTATTGTACGTCACTAACTATAATACCAGAAGTGGTTAACTTGTAATGCCTCTTCTCTGGAGCCCTCGTGTTCGAACAAGCCCTCAGACAAACACAGCAGTTATAAACTTCCAGCGATCTTATCAGATCCCTTTCAGTGCACGAGCAAGAGTTTCACACATCATTGTCTGCGGAATCTGCGGAAGGCGCATATTCAGTGTTGACTGTCGGTGAGTACTAAACTTTCCATTTCATACCTGTTTTTTTTTTTTATATCCACAGCATGTATGTAGTTATTAACACTAAGTTGAAATCCTGTTTTTTTATTTAATTTTTATGAAATCCGATTCATAATTTTTAAATTTACAAACTGCTGTTATAGTGCATTGGAGATTCAGACTGAAAGTTAAAAAAACTAAAAAAAAACCTGGATGGCATGAATAGATGGAAACTTGCTTCAAAAAGAAAACTGCCTCCAGACACACGATTTGCTTCTTTTTCTTCTTTGTAAGAATTAGATGCTGATATATAGAATCTGATATATCTCTCTGATAAATGCTTTTTTTCAAAGTGATACAGATAAATAAGGCAGAACTGAAGCCACTGTAAACAATCAGGTGCATGTGCTGGTATTTCACAAAAATGTTGAACTTGCATTTAAAATAATATCATTTTTTTTTCTTTGTACTTCTCTTTTTTAAATAGACACATGACCTGCTGAAAATAAGGAACCAAAGAGCTCAGAATACACTCCGCTAAAATGGACGCAAAAAACGACTCTTCACTACATTGCAGCCAGCTCGACAAAACTAAAGAAAATGTGTTCATGGAAATAGGCTTGATCATCGAGTTTCTGGGCCTGCCAGGAACGATGGTATCCTTATGGATTTTCTGCTGTTGCATGAAGTCCTGGAAACCCCACACCCTCTTCCTCTTTAACCTGGTTCTTGCTGACTTCTTGGTCCTCATTAACGTGCCTTTCCGCATCGACACCCACCTGCGAGGGAAGTGGGTGTTTGGACGGGCCTGGTGCAGAATCAGCCTCTTCATGCTGACTGTCAATCGCTCCGCCAGCATTGCATTCATGACAGCAGTGGCACTTGATCGCTACTTTAAGGTGCTCCACCCGCATCGCTGCATCAGCCGAATTACCTCGAGACAGGCGGGCTGGCTCGCAGGCCTGATATGGGCTGCTGTGGTGGCCCGTGGGATTCCGCTTCTGACCACTAACCTCTTCCATGTAGCAAGCGGCAGGTGTCGCAGCTTCAATTCCTATGAAAAAGACCCTGTGCCGATAAAGTTACATTACATTGCCTTCATTGCAGAGTTCCTCCTGCCCTGGTTCTTGCTGCTCTTCTGCTCAGCACAGATAGCCTGCTGGCTGCGCCGCCAGCGACTAGACAGGCAGGCGAGGGGACGGAGGGCCATCAGAGCGGTAGTGGTGATCATTCTGGTGTTTACCTTGTGCTTCATGCCAAGTGTCATCACAGGCCTGGTGGCGATCTACATCAAGACATTCCACCCTGATGACTGCAGTTCCTACACTAAGGCAACTGAGCTCTTCAAGATCTGCATCGTCTTCACCTATCTCAACAGCGCTTTGGACCCCATAGTCTACACTTTCTCAAGCTCCATGTTTCGCGATGCCCTTAAGAACTCCATCTGCTTTAAGAAGATTTTCAAACCGGTCAGCCAAACAGACTCCAACTCTGAAAGGCAAATAGATGTATAAATGGAATAGGTGGCTACTTCAATGGAAGCTTAGAAGCAGCTCATGTGGAAGATAAAGACTCTGCGAGTAAGACGTGGAGAGTCCATGAACTGTTTAATGCTGCGTTATTATATCGTTACTGACTATAAAACATTGTAAGTCAAACTTTATAACAATATGCCCCAAACTGCCTTCTACTTTGTTAAAATAGATAAGTTTAGAGTCTGGCTAATGCTTATTAGTTAAAACAATGGCGAAGACTTAAGTAGAGAAAAACTTTGCTTGAATCAGCTTCCTGCTATATTTGAGACAACTGATTAATCAGGGGAGTGTATTTCTTGCGAGTGAAGTACTAACCTCGCCAGCTGCATATTTAACCCTGTGAGTTTTCATATTCATATGACACCTGAGGTTGTGTGAGATGAAAAACAAATTTCATTCTTTGTTGGAATTTGCAGCTGTTCTTTGGCATTAAGGCAAATGACTCAAGTACAGTTATCAGTTTGAACAAAGGTTGGCTGTATTACACCTTTGTGGCTCAATTTTTCATCGTATAAGTCATCACATGCGGAAGAAAACATTTAACTGTCACAACCTGCCGAGCCCATGGAGCTGCCAGGCCCATAAATGTCTTGATTGTCACTATTGTAGAATCACATTTGTCAAGCTTGAGTGCAGTTTTGTTGGTTTGTAAACACAGAGGATGATGCTTGGATAAACAGCTGATCAGCTCATAAAAGCAGAAGCGGAGTAAAGATTTATAGTGATGTAGAAAGGAGAAGAAAAGAGAATATGGGATGGCGTGGGAGAGCGCAGAGGATGGATACTGGTCAGCGCACCATTTTGTTACTGTAGAACACTATTGCACATTATTACTGTTTCCACAGTGCTTTGGGTACTGGTAGTCTATATATTTTTAAATTTTTTTCCCACTGTAGCTCTCTGTGTTGTACGATTATTAAACAAAATATTTTAACAGAGTCAACAAGTGTCCTTTTTCTTTGCAGAGTAGCATGTAAAACCTTTGAAATCAGCAAATTAGAAAATAAGATATGCACTTCTAGAGTCCACTGACAATCTGATAAATATCTAAACATCTCGCTTTATACACTGTCAAAGGAACTTGTCGTTTTGGTGGCGATGATTTCAATCTTTTTGACACGGGTCAAAGATTTTGGGTGTTTTTACAGGTCGCCTATTTTGTTTTGCTTCAGGTTTTTGCTGTTTTGAGAAATATGTCTTCAGAGCTGAAAACAGTCACCACTTTGTTCATTGTGCAATGTGAATATAATTAAATCAATAAAACATGAATGTGGTATCTTTCTGGGTTTTTTTTAAACATTACATACCCGTTTGTTGTTGCTGTTCTCAGACCCACATCCATCAGCTTTACCCACTTTGCCCAGCAGAGGGTGACAGAGGGTAAGAACCTACCCCAGCCGTCTGTAAAGGATGTTTTGCAAATATCATTTCAAGGCTCAGCACTCTTCTGTTCTCATGCTATACCACCATGTATTCCTACACCTCTTTCACAGGTAGGTTGTGTCCCCACTAAAAGGTTTATCTGATCAGGTTCTTCCATGTTGAAACTCCACTCAAGCTCTATAAATATGCATTACAGTCCTCATTTTAGTCAGTGACACCTGTGGGGTCAGCAGTATCGACAATTAGATGGGCTACTGTGGGTGTGATGACTCTCAAAATAAAATAATGCTTACATGTTTTGCAGAGGTAAACAATTTAGCTGACAGAACCATGATATTTACAGAGGATATTTATGTCCCCTAGTCCCCTAGTAAATGAGAAATGTCTTTGAGGTGTCGTTGTTGATGCAACTGTATGTGTGTTACTGGTAGTGTTATCTAAGGCATAGAAGATGTTTTTCATTTTTTTTCATACACTGTTATTGTGGCAAACATGGTTCTGCATTTCAACACAGAGGAAGGCAAATTCAAAATAGTGAAATTGTTTCATTCCTCTTCTATCATTACTTCTGCACGAGTGGACACAGACAATATGAATAGGCAGTTTTTCTCAGGAAGGTTCCTCAGTGAATCAACTGACCACGAAGGATCTGTGTGGCAGCCATAAGAGCTGGTCGAATTTTAAAAGTGTTTAATTTATAAAGCACTTTTCAAAGCAAAGTTACAAAGTGTTAAAGAATTTTAAAAAATGACACTTGAAAGTTGAAAAACAACTTCAATGGAAATAAAAACAGAGTTTTCCTGCCCAAAATCTTCAGAGAGGGAGTTCCATAGTCATGGGACCCAAGCTGCAAAGGTTCAATCACCTTTAGTGACCAGATGAGTCTTTGAGACTGCAAACAAAGTCATACCAGGTCTCAGGGAGCGTTTAGGCTCATATTCAATTCAGTTCAATTTTATTTATATAGCACCAGATCACAACAGTTTGCAGATGTAGGGAGGAACCTGATTGTAGGGCTTTAAAATCAGTAAATAAAATCTTTAACTCATTTCTAAAACTAACAGGAAGCCAGTGAAGGGCTACAAAGACTGGTGTAATATGATTGCCTCTTTAGGTATGTTTTGAAAGCCTAGCAGCAGCATTTTGAATCAATTGTTTGAAATAATGCTATGTTGTCTTGTATGCCCGTTCAGAAGTTCTGGCAAAGGATACGTGAAGACCTATCCACATGATTTAGTTGTTGTGTCCCAACTTCCCACAGACTGTACATTTTACACTAAAGGTGTTTCAATTCAAACAACTGCCACGCCAGTTATATAAATCACTTTCTTCATGGGTGTCCGCTCCGGGCCGATGTTGCCAACTTAGTGACTTTTCAGACTAGAGACAAATTTAGCGGCTTTTTCCGGTGATGTCGGCAACTTTTTGATAGTTTTGTAAATCGACCATAAAGATAAAGGAGGAGAGTTGAATATAGAGCTAGATCTAGCAATTGCAACCCACATAAGTGTTGATATTCTAACAAATAATACAGGACAAAATTGATTTATTCAATGTGGGTCTAGGCAAAGCAATAAAGTCAAAGTTATTTCATAAAGTTTATTTGTAGTTCTAAATGTATTTAGTGTTTTTTTTCTTCACTTTTTTCTCTCCAAAGACATTCTTCTCTCCTACAGCCTCGAGCACGTGAACCTGCAGCAACACGGGCGCAAAGCAGACACTCGTGTGCGTCATGTTTCTTTTTTGGTCGCTTTTCCATTTTGGAAAATAAATAAAAAATGTGTTTTTGCTTTTCAATATCAGTTTTCAGAACGGAAAAACTAATGACCAAAAAGTACCCGGACCCTTGTCTTATCCACAATGGGAATTTGCAGTTTTCCAGTGAACACTCATAACAGCGACGGTCTTTGTGGGAGGGTCACAAACAGACTGACAGGTCACATGCAGACGTGCAGGTCAGGCCCAGAGGGAGAAATTTTCATTTTAGACTTTGACTCATTTTCTTTCTCCATCTCATTTCTCCATCTCTGACCGCTCCTTGCCTGTGGGTTACATATTTGACCCCTCTGCTCTTCATAGTTAAGTCAGACATCAGAAAAAATATCTTTAAACTAATTGGAGTGTTTTGTTTTGGTGTTGTTTTTAGGTTTTTTTCCAACAGCTACAGTCCCTCGCTATATCGCGGTTCACTTAATGCGTCTTCACTGTATCACAGATTTTTAAAATATATATTACTAATTCTGCTTCTCTATATTGAGGGATTTTGCAGTATATTGTGTTGCAAATTTCTATAACACCCAATAACTAATTTTATCAAAGTGATAAGTTACGTTTACACCTTTAGCAGAAATAGAAGTTAAAAAAAAAAAGATTTAGGATTCAATACTTTATTGCCATATCAACACTGTAGATAGGAATTTGCTTCAGTTAAGACCCACGCACTACCAAGAACACTTCGTGTGATACAATCATTTTAGAACAATTCTTTAACATGTTCGAGAAAAACGACAACAAAAAAAGCCACTTAGATTTTCAACATGGCTGCAAATATACATAACGTAATGGGCTTTACGTCTGCCCCTGAATGGGTGTAATAGTTACTGCCCACCTTCTGAATAATGACCACAATTTTGTTGAACTTAAAGAGGTCATCAAATAGTTCCTATAACCTTTCTTCAATTTCAAGGACCGTATAGTCCGCTAGTAGAACATTCAGGATGCATTTCCTTGGTGGTTTCCGTGACTCCAATCACCTCAACACTTTCCAGAGTATCGCTGAACTCCACCTGAGGGAAAGAACATTTAAAATCTATCATCCACTAAAACCCTCTCACTACATTTAAGGGATCATTTCAAATTACAAGGTGAATCTTCATGAATAGAATTATCAAGTTGAAAATCTTAAAGGACATACTGTATAATTTATTGTTTAAGCAGTGAAAGGAAACAAATCATCAACGCTTTAGTAGCTGGATTAAAAGATATATTTGCATCTACCACCTCCTGATGTCTTTCTCCAACCCTTCTCTTTATTTAGGTCAGTCAGAAAATAGAATACCCAAGAATGCCAATTTATTAGGTACACCTTGCTAGTACCAGGTTGGGCCTGCTTTTCCTTCAGAGCTGCCTTAATTAGGCCTGGGCCTCACGATGGGATTGTCAAGGAGCCTCTTTTATCCGTTAGGCAAAATACTCAAAAATGCACAAGAGAAGTAAGTGCTGCATGGCACACAG
>VUQJ01044046.1:6983-21210 GCA_015108635.1 Andinoacara biseriatus
TCCATCCATCATCCATCCATCATCCATCATCCATCCATCCATCCATCCATCCATCCATCCATCCATCATCCATCCACCCATCCATCCATCCACCCATCCACCCATCCATCCATCCATCCTCCATCCATCCATCCATCCACCCATCCATCCACCATCCATCCATCCACCATCCACCCACCATCCATCCATCCACCATCCATCCATCATCCATCCATCCATCCATCCATCCATCCACCCACTTCCACTTATCCTTTTCAGGGTCGCAAGGAGGCTGGAGCCAATCCCAGCTGTCATACGGCGAGAGACTCACGCGTAACTGACATCCAGCTCGATGGCGACTCCTTTCCTGACCACTGACACTTGTAGAAACCCTCATCTGACGTTGACACAGCAGATATGTCCAGCTCTCCCCGGGTATCATTTTGAATAACTTTGTCATTATGATAGAAAACCACATTGGACAATATAATTTGTCTTTCCCAGTTGCACCTCAGTCTAACAGAGGTTCCTTCTGTCAAAGCGTGGGCAGGATTCACTAGGATAGGAGCATTATAATCATCTGCAAGACAATGAAATGAAGAGAGAGAGAAAAAAGAATGTTTCAGTCATAGATCAGCCAGAACTCATCAACTGGAATTTTCACAAAAGATGACATTCAGTTGCTAGAGCGGATTGCAAACACACTTCTCAACATTAAGGCCTGATTTAAACTCTACTTAAAAACTATCATATGCATCTTCCTTAAAAGCTTTTATCAAAGAAACGCCTTGTTTGTTTTTAGTTGAGATGATGACATTAAAAACTATCAGCTCCCCTCTGTTAAAGTTGATGTGATTGTTTTTAGTCTTTCATTGAGCAATTTTCAGGTGCCACTTTTAAAAAAAAATAATTAGATGGATGTTAAATAACTTGCACTGTGTGCTCTGTGATTACTATGACCTCAAACTTTTCTGAAATGCTTGTGTCAAAGATCATCACTGCTGCTGAGAGCTGGGCCTGTGGCACTGACCCCAAGTGTTTTCAGTCAATTCAATTCAATTCAATTTTATTTATACAGCGCCAATTCACAACAAACAGTCACCTCAAGGCGCTTTGTATTGTAAGGTAAAGACCCAACAATACTGCAGAGAAAACTCAACAGTCAAACGACCCCCTATGAGCAAGCACTTGGCGACGGTGGGAAGGAAAAACTCCCTTTTAACAGGAAGAAACCTCCAGCAGAACCAAGCTCAGGGAGGGGCAGTCATCTGCCGCGACCGGTTGGGGCTAAAGTGAGAGAGAGAGGACAAAAAAGTCACAGAGGTTTCCTGTAGCATCCTGAGGGATCTGATGACTCCTCAAGGAAATTTAGGATTTCCATGAAGCTAGCAGTCCAATAGCAGTCAAAATGAAAACGTGGCAAAGAGGCGATCAGCCACATCTAAACCAGTTTTAGTTTTCATGGGTTAAGTTTGTTTTTGAGCCAGCTTAGCGTCCATGAAGCCAGATCACAAACATGATTTAGTTAAACTGCAGGAATGTCTTAAAGACATGAAGGCCTGGATGACCTGTAATTTCCTGCTTTTAAATTCAGAAAAAAAAACGACACTATTGTAATCAGCCCCACAGAAATGCAGATACTTACTCTGCAGTGCGTTACCTTGATCTCATGTAACACTGGGAGAAAACATTGAGTCATTTTTGATCAGGATATGTTGTTCAATACACATTTTATATAAACATGTAGGACTTTCCTTCCCACTGTCACCATGTGCTTTCTCATTTTGACTGTTGGGTTTTATCTGTGATTAATGTATGGTTTTTACTTTATAGTATAACATGACTTGTGATGTCTGATGATTTTAAGCTATATAAATAAAGTTTTATTGAATTTAAGTGGTGAAGGAAGACTCATATCAATTATAAGATACAAACTTACTTATATTAACTCTGAAGTGTGGCATATGGAGGCTAATGGGGCAAAAAGCTCACAAAATCTGATGACTAAATGCTTTAAATATAAGAAAAAAAAAGAAAAAAAAAAGAAAACCTTTAACAACATACCCTTTAACATGATGTTGACTGCATTGCTAAACTGTCCTGAGTTGGACTCACACCAGTAAACATCAGCCTCTGACTTTGACATATAAAAGCCCCTCTGGAAAACTGGCATTCTTGTCCAATAAACATGGTGCAACCCGTAATCATCGGGGAACTTCCTCACTCTCCACTCGGCAGAGTTTCCCTCACAGGTCAGTGAGACAGAGTCAGAGGTGAAGTGTTGCACTCTGTCAGGACTCACTGTGAGAGACGCTGCTGAATGAACATCTGGAAACAAAAGTAAAAAAAAAAGAAAGATAAACCAAAAGAGCAATGATCCATCACAATTCACATGTTATTGTTTTTCTGAAGACCAACAATTAAGTGATTAGTGTTTGATAAAATTCTGACCAACATTGTAGGAAGAGTAGTGATTCTTGTGAACTATGGACATATGGATGAATGAATGTTAACAGACAGATGATAGTTGTCTCTCTATGGCATAGGCTTATCAGACCTTTGGCCTAATGAGCAAAAAAACAATATCACACCTCAAAAATGATTTGGTTTAATGTTAGCATTCAAACTAAACAAAACAGAACAAAAAACTATCAGTAAACTATCAGTAATGGCGGGAAAGTTCACATGACCAGGACAGTTTCTTTCATTGCTGGAGCATTAATCTGAGCGGTCATACTGCATGCTGGTAAAAGACAAACGTATAACATCATCTTATTAAGAGGACAAACAGAAACAAACTGACCTGCAGACCAGACAAACTTTGGTTCACTGTGTTCAGTGTGATACTCTGGGTCTCCTCTTCCAGCTCTACACACATATCCTGCTGTGTGTGTCTGTCCATCAATGATGTAGGAGTCCTGTGCAGTCCCTTTATGGCTACCAGGTAGCTGCTCAAAGCTGTAATATACATTGTTGTATGATTTCTTCTCAGGAACAGCTTTATACCAGTAGAAGCTCCATCCTGCAGACGGATGTTCAACCTCACAGTTCAGAGTTACTGAGGCTCCAGGACTCAGCCATGATGGAGACACAGTGAGGACAGGACGGGGTTGATCTGCTGAAAAGAGATTTTCTCAGAATAAACATGTTACGTGTAGTCGGGTTTCTTAATTTTTAACACAATTTCTCTTAATATCTTGGCTCAAGATATTTACACTGTCAGCCTTATTGAAGTACACTAATGATTTAAGTGCAGGGTGAGAGTTTTTAATTTTCCCCCTGCACTTGAAGAGTTCACTGTCACATAACAAAGTGTGCTTTATTCTGTATTAATAATATGATCTGATTCATTTGTAAGTTTGTTGTACATTATTATACTCATGTATAACAATGTGGGTGGCTGTAGCTCAGGAGATAGAGCAACCCTGATCGGAAGGTCAGGGGTTCGATTCCTGGCTGCTCCGGGCTGCGTGCCAAGTTGCTCTCTGACGCAAGCGTTGGAATGCATGTGAATGTTTGACGATAAGCACTTAGCTTACTTACACATGGAAGTGCTTGGGTGAATGTAAACATGCTGTACAGTATAAGCGTTAGAACTAGTCCAATTATCAGGTCTGCTCCACAGATCTAAGACACTAGCTGTGTTTAAATTCAGGGGCTGCATCCTTCGAAGGACCCGGCCTACGCAAGACCAGAAAGGTTGGCAGTGAATTTGGACGGTCTAGCCTTCATCTCACCGTCACCTGCCCCCACCTCAGCGTGGCTCATGTTCCCTAGTAACCGTGACAGTGTGAAGCACAGCTGTGGAAAAGCAGCTGGATAAACTGTTGCTCCCTTTTGTGGTTTAATTTTAGGTCTTTATTTTATTTATTTATTTCATCAAGGAATACAGCTGAGCAAATGATTAATTTCCAACTATATTGAGTGAGACATTAATATTGAATAAAAGTATCCAGTTTTGATGCTTAACTTTAATTTCAGGCAAGTCAATTTACTCAGAAACAAATAAAACACTGAAGTAAACCAAAATATCAGCCATTGAGATCATCTGAGTGAGTTATAACTGTGTTTAACTTCCACTGAGCGGCAAAAGCCAGCGGGGGGTTGAAAAGGACGTGCCGGGAATCGGGGTTTCTCTCTGGCTTTAACGAGCCTTGATAACCCGGGCAACTGACAGCTAGCCAAGCGAGCTCCTCATAGAGCAGTGGCAACGGCTAGCTCCGACGTCGGAGAACTTTTTTGCATAAAAGCGATATATTGATAAATTAAGCTGATATTTGAGGTTTATACATCTACATTCTCACCTGAAAACATCTTAAAAGTTTATTTTGTGTCACGGAAACAGTCGTTTTTCAAACTTTTTGGCCGCTCTTATCGGCCACTGCGTGTTTTTGCTTGTGTTAAAAGAAACAAAATATGTTTTAGATTTTAGATTCTTCAAAGTAGGCACATTTTGTTTTGATTACAGCTTTGCACACTCTTGGCATTCTCTCAATCTGCTTCATGAGGTAATCACCTGAAATGGTTTTTTAACAGTCTTGAAGGAGTTCCCAAAGGTGCCAGCAATTGTTGGCTGCTTTGCTTTCACTCTGCAGTCCAACTCATCCCAAACCATCTCAATAGGGTTTATATCAGGTGTTTGTGGTGGCCAGGTCATCTGACAAAACACGCTATAACCTTCTTTATTGGTCAAATAGCCCTTACATAGCCTGGAGGTGTGTTTGGGGTCACTGTCCTGTTGAAAAACAAATGATGGTCCCACTAAACACAAACCAGTTGGGATGGCATGTTGCTGCAGAATGCTGTGGTAGTCGTGCTGGTTAAGTGTGCCTTGGATTTTGAATAAATCGCCAACAGTGTCACCAGCAAAGCACCCCCATCCATCACACTTCCTCCTCCATACTTCATGGTGGGAACTAAACATGCAGGAAACATCACCAGACATATCATTTGGAACCACAAATCTCAAATTTGGACTCATCAGACCAAAGTACAGATTTCCACTGGTCTAACGTCCATTCCTTGTGTTCTTTGGCCATTCTCTTCTTCTTCTTGTTCTACCTTAGAATTGGCTTCTTTGCAGCAGTTCCACCAAAGTCCAGATTCACCCAGTCTTCTCTGAGCAGTTGATGTTGAGGTATGTGCCACTTGAACTCTGAAGCATTTAGGTGTGTTCACATCTGGGATGCTGTTAATTTGTGGTTTCTGAGGCTGGTAACTCTGATGAACTTATTCTGTGCAATTGAGGGAACTCTTGACCTTCCCCTCATGGGGCGGTCCTGATGAGAGCCAGTTTCATCATAACGTTTGATGGTCTTTGCAACTGCACTTGAGGAGACTTTCAAAGTTCTTGAAATTTTTCCAACTGACTGACCTTCATTTCTTAAAATAATGATGTACTGTCATTTTTCTTTACTAGGTTGAGTAGTTCTTCCCATAATATTGATTAGAACATTACTCAGAGTTGGTATATTCACTGTATACCAACTCTACCGCTTCATAACACAACTGATGGTCTCAAACACATTAATAACTCTTGACAAGACACAGTTGTTAACTGAAAGTTATTCCCGCTGACTACCTCTCTGCTGACTGAGAAAATGCCGAGATGTGCAACGCTGTCATCTAAGCAAGAGGTGTCTACTTAGAAGAATCTAAAATATAAAATATATTCTCATTTTTAACACATTTTTGTTAAGTAAATAATTTCTTGCATTTCACTGAATTACAAGATATGCCAAAACTTTTGACAGGTACATGTATATGTTCTATGATTGATGTTTCATTGTAAATGATTGAATACAGGTCAAAAGCTGCTTTCTTTTTTTTCTTTTTTTTTGCAATGAGCCTAATAAGCTTACTGAGTGACACAAACACAGTCATAAAGTTGTTAGAAGAAAATAACTTTTTCCTTAATTAAATACAAGGAAATTTGTCCAACTTACATGATACAGTCAGTGTCATGGTATCACTCCACTCTGTTAACAAATAGTTCCTTCTGCCCCGGCATCTGTATCCTCCACTGTCAGACTCAGTAGCTCTGCTGATTGTGTATTCATTGGATGTTGGAGGTGTGTTTAACTTGGCTGGACTCCATTCATACGTCCACTGAGTTCCTCCACCTCCCTGAATCTCACATCTGACAGTGACTGTCTCACCCCAGTATATCTGAGTCCAGGATGGCTGCAGGATCACAGTGGGCTTAATGCGAACTGTTGACATAAAAATATCCAAATAGAACACAAATAGAAACAGAAAATCAACAGAAAATCTTGGTGACTTCCACTGAATACATTTAATAGAAATAAATATATAAAAATACAACATTTGCTATTTTTTTTATTGAACCATATTCTTGGCAGCATTGTGTAACATTTCCAATAAAGAAATACACAATTTAAATAGTGGTGATTTCCTTTCCACAACTAAAATGGCACAAAGAAAGCACATCCTCCACCAAAAATTCATTTCATAATTTTATTTGACATCTACTGATAAAAAGTTGGACCTCATGAAATATATGTAACACAATATTAAAAACACAAAAAGAAAAATCCTTAATGAAAATATCATTATCAGATTTGAGAAATACTTGCATGCTGCCATTGCATGAGTCACACCTGCCTTGATTACTGATGCTGACTGGTTCGCTGTACTCTGTGTAGTAAACTGGGTTTCCTCTTCCTCCTCTGCACCTGTAGAGTCCTTCCTGTGAGACTCTGATTTTTCCCTCTGAATGAAAAACTGCATCTTGATTGCTCAGGGGTTCAGAGGCTTTCTCACCTCTGTACCAGTAGTGTTTCCCTCCAAATGATTGGCTCACCGAGCAGCTCAGGTTCACACTGCCACCTACTGGAATTTCTGTGACATCTGCACTTAGTTGGGCCTTTGGTTGACCTGTATGCAAATTTTAGTTAAGCATTTCATCTGTCTGTAGCACTCTTTAAGAACTGAAGTTTCCCCAGTTAAGTAAAGAAAAAAAATAAGTATGCTATTTAATAAACCAATAATAAATGGTAAATTTAAAAAAAATGGACAAATGAATATATGTTTGTATTTGCTTTTATAGTAATCCCTCTTTGTATTAAATGTTTATATGAAATAAAATAAAGCAGGCAATATAAAGGTTCACCCCCATGCTGGTAAAAATAAACTAGCATCTGTCAGTTGGTTTGTTGTTGCATATCAGGAATAACAAGTGCCTATAATAACTAAAGAAAACAGCCTTGACCGATCAAGGCATGGACTCCACTAGATCCCTGAAGTTGAGCTGTGGTATCTGCACCAAGATGTTAGCAACACATCATTTAGGTCCTGTAAACATTGAGGTGAGGCCTCCATAGATTGGAGTTGTTTGTCCAGCACATCCCACTGATGCTCATTTGATGCTGAGATCTGGAGAATTTGCGGGCCAAGTCAAAATGTCAGACTTGTTTGTGTGCTCAGGTCATGTTATGCTGATCTGTGTATATAAAATGGATAACCCTGTAGCTGCAAGTATTTATTAATATTTCAAGTTAGAGGAAATAGTAACTTGAGAGTCCAACAACTCAATAAAGTAAACTTTGCACTCACTGCGAGACTTTTTCTCACATTAGAGGTGCAAAAACAGGATGTTCAGAGGTTGTGATTAAATTCCTCGTTAAATAAAACCTACAGTTGTGGTGCTAAACCTATAGCTTTGACCTCTGTGAAACTCTTTCATTAAAGACTTACCAGATACAGTTATAGAGACAGCATTGCTATCCTTTGTATCATTTGAGCTCTTCTTGCGACCACGGCACTGGTATTCACCACTGTAACTGGTATACTGAATTTGTAATGTGTAGCTTTGGTGTGTGTTGTAGGGGACAAAATCTAGACCCTCTCTGTTGATTTTATATTCCCAGTCATTCACAGCTCCTTCCTTCATGTCACATATGAAAGTAACAGACTCTCCAGTAAAAAAGGTGGACCAGGTGGGGTCTGTTGTCAGCACAGCATCTAAAACCCAATGCAAAGCTTCAGTGATAAAGCTGATGGAGACTTAATACAAAGTGAAAAAAAGATTTTTTAAATAAAACTCAAAACTGAGCTTCGACCTTTAACATGTCCATAGCAGAGGAGCGGACTCAAACCTGGAACAAGAAGCAAAATTTCAAAGAAATGCTTTAAAAACTTGAACCATAAATGAGAATTACAGTTAAATATAAAACTAATTATCAGTGCTCATAAATATTAACTGTGTGTGAAGATTCAACAGGCTTTTTTTTTCTATACTAAAGCCAAGTCACTTCTAAAACGCTTTAAAAAGAAAAAAAAAAAGGTGAAAGGTTGTTTGTACTCACAGGATACGAAGAGCGCACACAGCAAAGTGTTTCCCATCCTCACCTCCAGCACTGACACACCTTAGAAATACTTTCAGTTTGGACCAGAGATAGTCTAAACTTTAGCAAAGAAAAAAACCCTCAACATTAGATCAGAAATTTTGACATAACAATGGAGTCAACAGTCTCTGTTTCGTTCTATCATTAACGGAACTGACACTACTCTAGAAAGCTGCCACCGTAGAACACTCGTGATCAGGTCGGGTTTCCTGCAACGCTGCTATAAATACAACTTTATGCCTGCTTCTGAAATTCAAAAGAATCCAGTAAGACAAATATAGATCTTGACGACATCGAGATGGCGTAAAATCATGAGGCCTATATGAACATTTCCATTGGCTTTCCATTATAACACATGTTTATGTTTGTATGATTTAGGCTGCTATCACTACTACCTGCATGGAGAACAGGTGGATGTGGATGTAAATATAGTATTTAATTTAACTGCCTGGAAAAACCCAGACAGATATCAAGCAAAGATTTATTGCAGAAGAAGTGTGGCATCATTTTATTTTTTTTTCTGTTGTGGCTGGTAAAACATCAGGATAGGACCACGAGGTAATAGACACATAATGCACCACTCAACAATAAATGTTGGAAACGACATCACCCACTTATGTAGATTAAAAATATGAGCAAGCAGTATTATTTCCTTCCTGCCATGGATATAATTATACAACAGACTGCTGCTGCTGCATTGCTAAATTGCTTCAACTATAAAACACATAAATCTATATTCATCTATAATGAATAAAGTAATATGCTCAGTGTATACCCCAATTGCCAACCAGTCTCAGACGTTTTACGTTTTAAGGTAGAAACACATTGAAGAACTCAGCTTTTGCTGCAACAGACACAGCACACCACTATAAGTACAAACAGTACAACTTACCAGCAGTCGGTGTTTCCCCTTTTCAGGCTTCTGGAAACTCTTAAAGAGACAGAAGCTCAGAATATCGTCATAAAATAACAACTCAATTTCACAACACATTTCACAACACACATGAATTTGACTTGGATTGCTATAGAACTTTAACTTTTAATGACTTTAGGCATGATAAGTGATTTATACTGTGAGCCACATTTATACAGAATTTTTGTATTTGCTTTTTATGCCATAATAAAAAATAAAACACTATGAAATGCACCTGTCATTAGCATCAGTATCAATTACAATATTTGCTGAAAAAAGAATACAGAAATTCTGTGGGTTTTTGTCCAAGCTTATCACAGATTAAATTGTTTATTTTGTGAGCTATACTGTTCATATGCTGCCCCCTGCTGGTATGAGTCTGTAATCTGCTGTCATTGAGGCCTGATATATATTAATAAAAAAATGTCAGCTGAATTAAAAGGCTTGAGCAGTCTATCTATCTATCTATCTATCTATCTATCTATCTATCTATCTATCTATCTATCTATCTATCTATCTATCTATCTATCTATCTATCTATCTATCTATCTATCTATCTATCTATCTAATAGGGGATAGCTAATGTAGTTAATGGTTGCAGCTTGGACTAAACATATAAATAAAACCAGATAATTTGGAGAAACATAAATCACATATTTGAATTAAAGAAATATCAAGCAACTTAGACTAATAAATACAGTATATGGAAAAAAAAACCCCACACAAACACGCGCACACACACACACACACACACACACACACACACACGAAATCCAATGGGAACTGGAGGTCAATACCATAACTGAGGGTGATAAATGGAATAGGGGCGGGATGGCTTGGCTTAAAGTCTTTGAGTAAGTAAGTCTTTTGAGTGCCAACTCTAATCTTCTACGTTGGATAATTTGTGATTTATTAATGTTTCTATTCTTGGGAAAATGGAAATGTGAAAACAGTGTGTAATTTATGTGTTACATGACTTCTGAACTGGAACTTTTAAGAAGAAAAACACTATGTTGAGTGATTGTGACCACAGTCAGCAGTACAACAAATGGTGCTTCCTACGACAATGTTTAAGTAACTTTAATTCATATTTTTGTAGAAAACAGCTAAGATAAAATGAGGGGAAAACAGGATACAGTTCAATAAGCAAAATGTAACAGCTGACATAAAGATATAATTTACAATTATAAACTGAATATTCATGTTACAAACACTTCCACAAAGTGGTTTGAACCTCCCTGTGTTTATATGTTGCTTACAGTATACAGTCACTCACAGAATAACTTATCATGGCACCATTGGTACGTTCACTGGTGATCATGTGACACGATCACCAATTTTGACATGTAACATAACCTTAATGACATAACACTGACATAAACTTACTGCTGTTACTGTTGAAAATATCCTGATAATCTCACTGGCCTTTAATTTGATATTAAACTTTCAACCATAATGTGAACATTTACACAACAATTACACAATAACTGATAAGAAAAGTAATACAAGGTAGAAACAAACCAGAAACCAAGCCACCAACATTTTTGAACTAAATATAATATATATATATATATAAGTATGTAAATATTAGGCTTATTAGTATTTAGTTCTGTTACAAATCACCCCACCCACTCCACCCTGCCCGCTTTCTTCTTAAACTCTATTCTGCAATCTTGCACGCTCACCTTCAACCTGTCTCCCTCTCATTGACAATTTTGAATTGTTTCAACTAACTTTCATTCCTCTTCTGTTCAGAGCATACGGTACCTTCACACAAGCTCCGGCCTGACCTCATCTGTCAGCCTTTCCATCACCACTGCAAACAGGAAGGAACTCAGAGCCGATCCCTGATGTAATCCCAACCCTATTTTGAGCCCATCTGTCACTCCTGCTGCACACCTCACCACTGTCCTCATACATGTCCTGCACCACTCTCATCTACTTTGCTGCCACTCCTAATTATCTTGATGTACTACAGTTCCTCTCTTTGCACCCTATCATAAGCTTTCTTTAGGTCCACAAAGAAACAATGCTGACCTACTGACCTCTATACGTCTTTCTCAATACGAATTAATACTGCTGCTCAGTGATCATCAGCTCTCTTTTTTAGTCTAGCTTTAAAAACTCTTTGATATATTTTAATTTTATGGCTCATCAGCTTTACCATGCAGTAGTTGCTAATGTTAAAATGTCTGAGCATGAATTTTGTTTGTTTGTTTGTTTGTTTTTTCATGTTGCTGTCCAGGCTTTGCTTGTGTTATTGATGTTGCACCTGCATGTTTTAGGGACCTTAAAAAAGAAATAAACACAAAGAAAAAAGTTAAACCAAAAAGACCAACAAACACTTAAAAAACACATATAACAATAAACAACTTTTTTTTTTTTTAAAAAGAGTTACAATTCATTTAAATAAAGCTCTAGTACAGTGAACACACGTTTAGCCTAATGATGATGGGATACATATTTTATTAATCTGCACCCTAAAACCGAACGTTTGCTAACAACTAATATTGTACCTGTAGGCGAGTTTGGATTTATATTATGGTAGTCAGAGTTTTCCTCTGGATCATCACGCTTTCCTGTAAAGATTACACAGAAATAAGTTCATTTGAAACTGCTTACAAAGTCTGTAGATATCATGTTTATTTTTTTGAAGGACCTCTTTGCATAAAAACAAATGCAAACAGTTCAATATAGAAATCATATTTAATCCAAGACTGTGGAAAAAGTGTTCCTATAAAGTGATCTTTTGAAACTCATGCCTTATATGTAGAGATATGACATTTCAGATGTGCACATGTTTTAAATTTTAATATTTTGTGTACTCACTGCTCTGTCCAATGCTTCTGAGTTGAATATGAAATGTGATATTTCTGTGGTCATCTGTCTGCTCACCTAAATTGGGAAAATATTTCACCATTTAAAATTCTTATTGCACAGTAAAAATAACAAAATGTTCATCTGCTCTTTATGGAAAAACATCTATACTGTACCGTCATTTTCAGAGCGTCTGCACGACTCATAGATATTAGCATCACCTTTGGGTCAGTGAAAATCAAGACAATGACAAAATTAGTCACATTATGTGCAGTAAACTTGCAGCAATGTTATAATGAATGTTCATTAAGAAATGTTGAGCAGTTACAGCTCAACATTTCTTTGAGAAGATTTGTATTAGATGCATGGCTGACCGTGAAGAAGAGAGGAGTACAGGTGCTGCTGATTTTTGTCCTGGCTCACAGTTTGAACTGTTGCAGTGAACTGACCGGTTTCCTGAGACTCGGCGAGTCTGAGATTTTAAAACAGGTAAAAGTTACAGTGAATGTGTTGTTTACTATCAGCACACTGGAGACAAGAAAAAAGTGTTTTACCAACCTGATACAAAGTGTCCCTGTGAAAGAAGACAGTGATAATATTAATTATGTTTGTATTACAAATGAAAAAAACAGTCCATTCCATGACAATGATTTTATTCTTTTTAATCTAATAAATTAACCAAAAAATAGTTAAGTAATGTAAATATTTCACCCTTTGATTTTTTGTACCAGCAGACGAGCAGCAGGGGGAGCAGGAGAATCAGTGAGACGCCACAAACCAGCCCAATGATCAGAGAGAAAGAAAGCGAGGACCCGGATGCTGCAATGATAAAGAATAAGAATTAGTTAGCTTCACCTATCACGGGGTTTCACATAGAGGAGTCCAATCAACTCTGGACCTGACAAACATTTTCTGGGATGTTGAAAAATGTCTGCAAATTAAACAACTTAACTTAAAACTGTGAGGATGATGATATTCACACAGTAATGAGCAGAAAACTAAATAATCAACACTCTATAAAGTGGCTAAAAATACAAACTTTTAAATTACCTTTTAGTTCAATACGAGGAATCATTTGCATCACGTGGAGAGGACCATTTCAACTCATCTGCTTAATTTTCTTATTTAATTTTGTAGACTAACTACTGCATGGCTGATTTATTTGACAAAGCTTTTGATGACATCTTTTTAAAGTAATACGAATTAAAACTCACAGACAGAGTATTTGTCTGCTTTGCTGCTCTTGACTGTATCATCACACTTACCTTTGACTGACAGCCAACTTTCTGGTGACCTGTGCCCTGAATATTCACACTCGTAGAAGCCTTCATCAGACTCGGACACTGCAGAGATGTTTAGATTTTGTCTTTTGTCATTTTGAATTAGTTTCCCATTTTTGTAGAACGCAACAGTGGAATTCCAGTTTCCTGTCCACAATTTGCAGCCAAGAGCAACGGAGTCCCCCTCACTCACTGGATGGACCGGGCTCACCAGGATAGCATGCGTACCTGTAAAAACCATTAAAAATATGAAACAGCTGTTTGTGTTTAGTAAATTGTATAATATAAACACTGTATTCGCTTTTATTTATACAGATACATTTTCATAAGTGGACTTACATGGAGAACATATTTTTCCTAATCAGGTATAAACTAATCAATCAGTTTTTTTTATAAGTAGCATATTGTGCTTCACTGTTGATGGGAAACACATTTCCTATATACTTTTTATGTACACTTCTGTGACAACTGAAGCATTGCATCAATGTTTAACTAAAACATTTGTAAAAATATTTACAAACAGAAAAAAAGTGAGACATTTTGCTATTTCATGAAAAATATCAACTCATTTTGAATTTGATGGTAGATGCATGTTTCAGAGAGGTTAGGATGGGAGCAACAAAAACCTGGAAAAGTAAATGATACTGGGAAAAAAAAAGCAGGGCAGTGTGGTGGTTAGCACTGTTGCCTCACAGCAAGAAGGTCCTATAGGTTTGGATCCACCTTGGCCGGGGCCTTTCTGCATGGAGTTTGCATTTTCTCCCCTTGCAGAGGTTCGACATCCAGGTGTACATGCCCATCAAACTGAACAGCAGAGATCTATGGGAACCCCTGCTGAACTGTCTCAGTGACATTAAGTCCTGGATGAGAAA